>JAHWFP010170587.1:16186-31066 GCA_023313725.1 Lithobius niger
CCCCCGCGTTAAATAACGACCCGTCCCTAATTGAAATTCAAAGTCGAAAACACCTGATCTATCTCGTTGTATTTTTGTAACTACTCAGGGAATGAGCGAGAGGTTTCAAGTTCAAGAACTCAATTCCAATTCATTCCTTACTGTATAGCTAGCGGTCTATATACAGAGTAACACATATTTGGCATCAGCCAGAATTTATCCTTCTAACTGACCCTGTAGGCTCCAGAGGTTCTGACCGTTCAGTCCGAACCCCAAACGCCAACTAGCTCGATCTCACGATTCTGTCCCGTTTTATACCCACTCGGGCTGGGGCAGAACAATAGGCTCTTGCCTGAGGCAACAGGCAAACAGGCTCAATCCGGTTCCGACTGGATTCGCAGCGGACCCGTGCTGACACCTGGTGGCTGGCAGCAGTCCAATTCCTGAGTCTGCAGTAATTGGAAGGCTGGCAGGCCGCCATGATTGAGGCAAGCCAAACTACGAAGTGTAAGTTCCGTGAGTTGCGCGCCGCCGTTCATGTAAGCCGGTTACTTTTTTACCTAGCTCATCTTTCAATTAACTCGAATAAATATATTATTCATATTTTGAGGTACGGGGTCAGATGCACGCGCCATTTCGCGCCTACATCATCATACAACTGTTAGGGCGCGTTTGCACGACGACTCGCCTCTGCATTCTCGCAGGTAGAATTTCATCGCGATAGCAAAGGTGTCGTTGACAAGGCATCAACGCTTCCTGGATATTAGCTAAATCCGACATCGTTTGAGCAAATGCTTGCAGTCTTATAATTCGTGACAGTAAGATAAAGAATTCCTCCTGAATAAACAACTTTTCCATTAGCTTCTAAACTCAATAATTGACTCAATTCGTTGCGAGCTAGTAAAGCTAAAACCGTCGCCATGCTGCAATTTCAGACAATTTCTAGCTTCCAGCTGCGAGAACGCATAGGCGAGACGCGCCCTCACGCCAACTGGCGTTGCCTTAGTTAAAATGTGTAGTATATCCTTCGAACCAAGTTCGACGGGATTAACTTGGCCTTTTGATACCACGACTTAAAACAGCGGGAACTTGCTGGGAATCCTAACGAAGTTTTGATTTGAACACGTTACTACTTATTACTTACTAGAGGAAGCCCGTGCTATGCACGGGGCCGGTCACATTTCTCGGGACACATTTCCCGGGACATTTTCCCGACGACTTGTCAGATTGATCGACCACTCATACCTGGCTCCTTTTTGGCTGCAGGTAGAGTGGGAGAGTGCATTTTCAATGCGGGCGCGAGGAGGGGAGAAGTGGTTTTCCTTTAGGCTTTCCTTTAGGCTTTCCTTTTAGCCGGCCTCCGATATTATTATAAAGATTATCCTGATTTGTGGCGATTCCTCTATTTAATTCCACTCACAGCGGTCGCATAAATTCTTAGCTCAGATACGACTACTTTAAATGGCAAAATCTAAACTGGCTGCTTGACCCTTACGACGTACAATCAAGATTTTCCGAACCGACTGTGAATGCCACATAGACGCACCTGCGACTTCATGACGCAAAAGAAATAGATATAAGTTTTTATGTTCACATCTTTTTATTTCTAAGTTTTTACTCTCTCTAACACTTCTTTGTATTAACTACAATTTTTAAGCTTACTTTTGAGTAAGCTAGGTGACGTCGTCCAAACACACAGACCATCGCAAACCGCAACGTAATGGTCAGTTGTACTAGTGAGGTACTGGCTAATCTGGTTTCCAGACTGTTATTAATTTTACCGTACAAAATGCAACAAGTAGCTGTAATAACAGTTTAGGAAAACAATGGCGAGTTTCTATAATACTAGCTCTATGCGCGACGTTGTTCTGTGCAGTGGCGTAACTAATGGGTTGGGGGGGGGGGAAAGGGGTGAGTCGCCCCTCTGTAAAATTTTGATGGCTTATTCGGCAAATGGGCCAAGTCACTTTTTGCATAGCTGAAAAACCCTTGACTCTCCTGAAGGCGTTTTTTATTTATATATAAAAATAAATATCTAGTATGAAAACTGAACGACGCTTATTTTTTTTATGCGTATAATACAGTTCAACAAAACTGATTTTATAAAAATGTTTCCAACGGCACATTACAAGGCCAGAAAATGCCGGAAAATAGCACAAATTCACCAGCTTCCACTGGGGGAGCTCACAGCGCTCTCCCCCACAATTCCTAGCTGTTATTGGTTTCTCCCTCCACACCATTCGGCTAACGGCTAAATAGCTAGTGTTGTTCCCCTCAGTACAAAATACTAGTTACGCTACTGGTTTTGTGGGCGGAGTTTACGATGGAGTATAGATATAATTTATCACGCTATGCCAAGCAACCCAGGCAACTTACAACACATCCGGCGAACTATACGTCTGTATCTTTCCAAAAACTCGAGTTTTCTCGATTTGCGATTCGTATGTTAAAGTAATCCGATTTTTGTCTTAGAAGGCTACGGTGGTTATGCAAGGTGTATCATCGGTTGTGGTCAAGCTGGCTTGATGAGGAACGTCACACGGAGATGCTAATCAAATACCGGAAGTGACGTCGGTCAGGGGAGGAGGGTAGTGATTGTCGATTACGCTTCGCTTCCCCCTCGATCGTGCGGTTGGGCTTCACCTCAATGTAGCGCAGTGTTGCCAGATGCCTGCAACCATTTGCCCCAAAAATTATGGCGCTGCCCTTCTGGAAAACCCCTAAAAAAATTTTCAATTAACCCTAGAAAAATAAATAATTTCCCAAATATAATCACGAAAATAAATGCAAATACAAATTTTAAAAAATTCGGAAAAAAAAATACTGCAATAGCTCCGTTGTTACGTGGACGTTTAATCCTAAAGCGAAACTGAAAGCAAATCTTATGAAAGCGAAACTTGGTTTTCCGATTGGCGACCTTACATAAAAATGGTAAATCGGATTAAAAATCTTGTTAAATCTGGTACAAAAACATCACCATGACAACAACAACTATTATCTTTTGTGCAATGTTAAAGAAACAAAACGTACACATCTTAGCAATAGAACCAACCGTCATAATCGTTATGAAGGTCGCACCTGCAGCAGCCAGTCGGTGAGGAAAAAACAAACGACGTCTTTATTGTGTGCGCAGCGGGAGTCCTGCAGGTATTTTACGATAGGCTACGTCTTCCTGGAGGGAGCGGCTTTAATCGACAGCCGCCATTGTTTTTTTTAACCATCTTGGATATCAACAAGGCACTCTGCTACCAAAAATATACAATCTATTATCTGTGTTCATTTTGGGGCGAACTCAAGATAGGCCGTGGACACTATAGTCAACCCAATGCTGTGAGAGCGTGTTTCTTAGGCCAAATTTGCAAACGAAAGCAAACAAAAAAATTCTTAAATTGGTTCGTGTAACTGCTAATTATTTATAGACATAAAGTTCCTCAAGAAAAAAAGGGATGTGCGATACTCGAAAAATTCGAGCCGAGCCGAGTATGAAACTTGTACTCGAACTCGGCTCGCTGCTCGAGTCCATACTCGAAAAACTCGAATCCGGCGAAAATGCGATAACTTCGCCAATTTTTGATGGATTTTGACATTCCAATATACCAAATCGATCGTCTCGACGAGAGCTTTCCAATGGTACATATTAAAAGTCAATAACTGAAACCATTATCAAGTTGCATCCTTAAAACTGGAAAACCATGACCCACAGAGTCAGTTAAGCACCATCTTTGTTCTTATTATCTTAACAAATTAAAGAGAAACCTTCAAACAAAATATTTTCATCAAATACTCGAACTCGGCTCGATACTCGATTCTTCTACTGCAAACTCGGCTCGGCTCGACTCGAATTAAAATTTTTCTACTCGCACATCCCTAGTCGAGACACATGTAAGACACACGTAACAGTCCTAAGTTACGTAAGTAACTAAAAGCCACGTGATTTTCGGGAAAGCCTTTGACTGTTAGCTTCTCAGATCTTCATGCTGACTTTGCTATTCAAAAAAGTTGCTTGTACTGCACACTAATATTTCCACTACTTTTGCCTTAGTGTAAAAGACTTTCGTTAGACCCGCCCTGGACTAGATTCCCAAAGTAGTAGGACCTGCTTCATGTCTTGCTTACACAAACTTGAAACTGCCGAAGAAACCTTAACGAAGTGGCGTGTCCCTATCTGTGACATTCCATACAGTGAACGACTTGATTGGTGTAAACTCCCTGCTCTTCGTGAGAGGTATATATCAGGGCCACCTTATTTTTTTGTCTTCGACTGTTCCTCCACGTCTGCAGGGTCTGGACTTTAGACTCAACTATCGTTTCTGCTTTTATCGGAGCATGTTGCATTCCCTTGGAACGGCCTGCCCGAGCGTGTTGGTTCTGCTCCACCACTGAATAGGTTAAGTCTCGGCCTGGCGTTTGGAGGGTGTGTTTGTCGGTGGGGTAATTGGTACCGTTGAGTCACGGCTCGGCACTGTCATTTTTCTTATCTTTGCATCTTGTTTTAACTTATCCAGTATATCACCCTCTGCCTCACTGGGACCATCCCTCGTGTTCGCCGAGTGTCTTGGGTATAACCGATACGTTTGCTTTGAACAAATTAAAGTGCTCCAATTAGAATGAGCGCACATCCTGCCCACACAACCATGCAGCACAGAAAAAAGGGAACTCGTTCCATTTTGATGGTTTTCAGGACGCGGAGCGACGATTAATAGGGACCAATGCAGTCATTCGTTTAGCGACACAAGAGGTGAAATGCTTGGATCATAGCAACAGGAACTACGGCGAAAGCATTTGCAAAGAATATTTTCACTAATCAGTAAAGAAAATTAGAGGTTAGAAAGAGATCGGATACCACCCTAGTTCTAACCAGCGTGTCCGGGGTGATGTCCAACAGCGTGTCCAGTTGGTGTGTGGTCGCTAGAATGTCCACTGATACGCGACCAACTGGGCACGCTAATAAACCAACAACCCACCCTAAATAGAACGCCTTACACTCACTTTTGTCAACAACTCACTCCACTACCTTAATAAACCCACGCGCAATATTCAATATCATTGAAAAATAAGTACGTGGAAAGCCGCTGGCTAGCTTGCTGTTCTCCCGGAACTACGGTTCCTCGCATCTTTTTTTTTTCATTTTTGTCTTTCCCCCTTCCCTTCACCGTTTTATTATTTTTCATGTACATTACTTCTTTTTCCCCATTACTCTCCCTAACACGACGATATTGCGTTTTTTTTTTTTTGTTCATTCTGACTCTGAGCTGCAACGTGACTCGAGGCTGCATCCTCAATCTTCTGTTCCAAAAATTACGACGTTCATAAGACTGGGAAACTAATGATAAAAATGCATATTATTCGAGTTTTGTGAGTGCAGCATTTGCGCGTGTGCAACAAGGTAGGATTTCGAGGTTGCGGGGCGAGTGCGTGGAAGGTAACTTAAGAAAATCCCTTGGGCTTTACCGTAAGAGTATAATCTTTAGATATTTGATAAAGTCGAGTAATTCAGAATTAGGGATTCTACGTAGAATTAACGATGAGTCACTCAATTTCTATTTCAATTGAGCCTGTAATTAAACTTTAAAAACAAAAACGACGTCATCGTTCTTACAGTCTGTTAACAGCTGGATGTTCTACTTTTCTGCCAGTTGTGCGTTTAATAAATACGGATGCAAACGTTGCCTTTTGGGTTTAAATGCCTATGGACGTTTCTTTTTGGTCGTGTCAGTCTGGCTCAGCGGTAGGACCTCGGCCTTAAGTTTCAAAGGTCGTGGGTTCGTTTCCCCGCTCAGTAGTCTGACATATAAGTCCAAAAGGCAACATAAATAGGTTTTCAGCTGTATTTATTTAACTCTTGTTGAGCCAGTGGCTTTCCGTCTTTAATAAGTTACACAGCATTATTAATTTATACAGCGTTAAAACTGTGCTGAACCATTCAGCAAGTCAAGTGATGGATAACCACACAAGGAACGAATTACGCGTGATACAAAGGAAAGTTGGTGACGGTGGGGATATCCAGTTGAGGGTTAACGTTAACCTTTTGGCTAAACTCGGTAATAAGGAAAAATGGTGATATCCGTCACGAAATAAGTTGAGGGCTAAGCAATATTTAGCCTGAAGGTCGAGGTCTAACTTAGCACTGAGCAGTTAGCCCCGAGCTGTAGAAAGCGGTGATATCCATCTAGCATCAGCGTTATTCCCGAGTTTTAACAACACATTAACAGGGCTATTTAGCCTGAAAGTCGAGGTCTATGGAGTAAAGAGCAAACAAAACCCCAACTTAGTCTAACATGGATATCACCATTTTTTCTCCAGTGGACTAACTCCCAGGTCGAGGTTTAGTTAGAACCAGGGTTAAGCTAGTCCGGGGCTAGTTTAGACCTCAACTGAATATCCACACCGTAAGGGTAATTAACATACAGTTTCTCCTTTGGGAATAAATCTTAATATGCCTTCTAACGGTGGGGATATCCAGCTGAGGTTTAACCTTAATCCTTGGGTTAAGCTCGGTAATAATGGAAAATGGGGATATCCATCACGAAATAAGTTGAGGGCTAAGCAAAATTTAGCCTGTAGGTCGAGAAATAACTTAATACTGAGTAGTTAGCCCAGAGATGTAAAAAGCGGTGATATCCATCCAGGATTAGCGTAATTCCTGAGCTTTAACAACATTTTAACATAAGTATATCGAAGGCTAATTTAGCCTGAAGGTCGAGGTCTAATGAGTAAAGAGCTAACAAAACTCCAACTTAGTCCAATATGGATATCACCAACTTTTATTCTCCAGTCCACTACCTCCCACGTCGAGGGTTAGTTAGATCCAGGGCTAAGCTAATTCGGGGCTAGTTTATAGACCTCAACTGGATATCCCCACCTTAAGCTAAAGTAAAAAACATTTTTGAAGTAGTTAATTTCATTTCTAGTGATGTGCTGCTTCTTCTACATTATCCTCTCAGTTATTTTACTTCCCCTATAGTTCTGCTGCGTAGAAATTTGTCATCACTAACTTTGTTCCACCTCACCTTAGTTATTGTAAGTATATAGACCTCACTATCAAAAATCGCATCAACTTGGTATTTCACAAAATGCTGCATTTCCCTCTCTGTAATATCTACCCTGAAAAATGCCTTAACGTCTTCGATTCCCTTGATACTCGATTTAACAGTGGCGATCTTCGTAGCGGCGAAGGCATTTATTTATTTAATGCACGGTGGTGACGTCACGCTGAGACATCTCAATCCTAAAAGTGTAGTCGTTAATCTGAAAACCCACACACGTCATCGTGGGTTAATTTTGATAACTCACACTTTTTCCCAAACTTTTTCTATAATCTAGCACTTTCATGGGGTCTACACTAACCCCTAATCCACCACGAGCAACTTTTCATATATTAAACTGAATAACACAAGTTCATACAGTATACCCAATTAGAAAAACAGCATAAACAGGAGCATTTGCGGCTGGAGACATTTTTCACGGTACCAATGTGGTTAGTTGCACTTTTGTAATCTGGATGGAGCCCAAACGAAAGGTCGTATTGGAATGAAATTTGCTACATCGCATGAAACTCCCAAAAGTATTGCTGAGCTCGAATTTGTCGCAAATTGAACAGCTATGGCGAAGAAATTACAATTTTTTTCGAATTTGTCGATCTAATACTCACCATTGTAAATTCGGAATCCTGAATATAATTAAGGAATTCCAACGAAATGTACACCATGCTGATGGTAGACGAGTGAACTTTAAAAAACGTGGCAAATTAAAACATCGTCGCTTCCTATAGCTAACAATCTTTTTCGACTTAATGAAATAATAACATTTCATCGCTGTATTTAACCACTACAGGAAACACGCAACCATAAAAAATCAAAACCATTCCGTTAACGACACACATTAACTTCAATTGAAAAAAGAAAGCTTGGAGGAATTTCCTTCAACATGGCGACGAAAGTGGCGTTTACTCTAGGCATTTATGTGAAATCTGAAATGGTTCTATCACGACGAAGTGGTATGCATAAAACGAAAGTATTCAGCAGGCAATGTGTTTATAACACACCACAAAACAATAAATGCCAGCATCTAATAATTTAAAGATTCCTCGTTGCCACGGCATCATGAAATCTCGACATCGTGTTGCATGAATGAATAAGTCTACTCTAGAAGTTTCTGTTACCTGCTATCTACGAAATTAAAGTGGCAAGCAAAAATTGGGCCTAAAAGTTAAAAATTAGGCCTAAAAGATAAAACTTGGCATAAAAGCTAACACATTTTTTACCTACAATTGTAATGGTTAATACTTTCAGATGACATAATAGAGATCGCTGTTGCAGTGTGTGATAGAGGTGTGCGCCTCAACCTTTTTGTTGGTGGCGGTGTCAAGTTTTATACCAGTGGCAGCATTGTGAACCTTTTAAATCCTCTGATTATTGTTAAAAACCATCGTCTGATGATTGCTTTGCTTGCAGGTAAATGGTTTGCTAGTAATATTTTCAATCTAGGAAAGACACTTTACGCGGAAAGAATTATTGGCTGCGGCAGCCCAAACAGCGCTGGCTAATATGCCACATCTTATTTATTGTCGGCGGCGACGGCCACATCTTTTAGTTTGGGCTGTGCAAAGAGGCTGCAAACAACTAAACAGAAACTAAATGCTGGAGCAAAAGAAAGCTTAATAAATTTAATATATGTTGCTTAGGCCTACTTGAAAAATAAAATAAAGTAAGAAAAGCGCCAGCAAAGAGCAGCAGTATATACATCACACCAAAATTCCAAACTTAGCCGAGTGAGTATGGCACCCAGATTTTTAAGAAACATTAGCAAATATGGTAAAGTCATTGAAATAAACCCTCAATATAAATTTGAAATAAAGTTCTGTTCGCTCCGCCTACAATAGGCCCAAAGCCTTTTTCTTAGTTTAGTCCCAATTAAGTTTTTACGAAACTTGCCATCCTGAAGAATGAATAAGAAAAACCATCGTTAATTTGCTTGACAATTTGTTGCCAATGTGTTCACTGGAAGCTAGTAAAAGGGCAGTAAAACAGCGTTGTGTTCCGGGAACCGGACCATCGGACCCCGCCAGGGAAGCTTACAGCGTTCCCTCAGATCCCTTAGCTGGGTTTGCCGGATCCTATCAAAACTACTTTTTTGGCTGCACTACTACATTTTTTTAACTTGTTTGGCAAAATCGTAAGATGAGGTGGCAAAATAGGGGTCCCCCCCCCCCAATCAATGCCCTGTTTGGAAATGTGAAAATTTCTCAAGGTTATACATCTACCTATAGGTTTTAAAGTTATCGATAATGTTTTCAAAGCAGGTGCTATTTAGGTAGACAGCAACTTCCAGATTGCGAAGCACGAGCGTCATTCTCTGATCAGATTAGAAATCTATCAACACCTCACGGGTTATTTAATGAGGGAATCTCCATTAGGGCACATTTAGGGCACGTTTAGCAACCACTCGCTTTTGCATTCTCGCAGCTAGAAGATAGAAATCAGCTCAAATTCCAACATGGTGGCGGTTTTATGTCTGCCACCTCGCAACGAAAACAACTAATAACGTGAGTTCAGAAGCGTTTCGGAATATTGTTTCGTCATGAGGAACTCTTTAGATTATTGGCACTGATTATAAGACTGCAAGTATTTACTCACACGATGTCGGATTTAGCTAATCCATTTAGCGTTGTTACCATGGCAATGTCACCTTTGCCATCGCGATTGAGTTCTAGCTGCGAGAATGCAAAGGCGAGTCGCTGCGTAAACGCGCCCTCACGCTACGATTCGCCTTTGCATTCGCGCAGCTAGAATTAAGAGCTCGTTTAGGGCTCGTTTACGCAACGACAGTTTTCTCGCTCACTAGCTTTTACTTGATCAATACTAAATCTGATGGCTGCTTCTCGCCTTTACCGGAGTACGCGGCTTTCGAGTTGTCTATGGGTATTAGTAACCATGGCAACGACGCAGACGCAAATCTTCTCCTCGTGCCTCGTGTAACGGCGTACGATGCTTGCAACATTTGAGCGTCTATTTATGACACCAAGAAAACAATGTTTACTGCAGTAAAAGACGACCGACTGTTTTTTGTATACCGGCATTCGACAGTTTGTCATCGATTCGATAGCTACGAAATGGACGCCATGTTGGATTTTGAATTCTCGCTGCAAGAAGCTATTTATTCTACCGACGTTTGATCATCGCTAGAAGCTGTACTTTGAGGGAGAATAGCAAATTTCGGAAGTAGCGTGAAATGACAACAATCTTGTAACAATGTTTAAAATTACTGTATATAGCACTTTGCTCTTTATCCGTGTTACTGGCGCCACCATAGAGTTATATACAATAATACTACGTCGTGTCACTGCCTTATTGATTATGAACATTCCATTTTCCTCTAAATTGAGGAGAGAATTTTTAATCGCTATATGAGCATTTTGATAGAATTACACTTAGATACGCGATAATTCTGCGATAATTCTCAAATTGATACGCGATAATTCTGCCTCCTAGCAAACCGAATTATCGGTTAAGAGTGGGTTTACTTAACGACTCGCCTTTGCATTCTCGCAGCTAGAAGCTAGAAATCATCTGAAATTCCAACATGGCGGCGGTTTTAGCTATTTCGACTCGCAACGAAAACTGTCAATAATGCCAGTTCAGAAGCGACTGAGAAAATTTCGCCAGGAAGAAATTCTTCATCTTATTGTCACGGATTATAAGCCTTAAAGCAGTTACTCAAACAACGTCGGACTTAGCTAATCCAGATAGCGTTGTTACCATGACTTTGCCATTACGATTAAGGGCGCGTTTATCCAAGGACAATTTTCTCGCTTACTAGCCTTTTACTTGGTCAATACTAAGTCTGCTGGCTGCTTCTCGCCTTTGTCGGAGAATGCGGCTTTCGAGTTGTCTATACGTAGTAACCATGGCAACAACGGGGACGCAACAGAGATGCACTGGTGGGAGAAAAGAAGAGCGTCTTACTGAAGCCAATGCTTTTAGAATGGATTTCTTAGGCCTAACACGCGCGATTTTTGTCGATTTGTTGGCAGTTGCTGACATTTTTAAGCAAGTGGAATTTTTATTTTCCGATTACAACCTCGTAGCATAAGGGATTGGAGAAAACAACGGTTTTTTTAAGCCTACGAAATCCACTCTCAAAGCACTGGCTTGACTAGAAGTGCCGTTGTTTAACCCACCATTTCAATCTAGTGCCCCTTGCAGGTATCTCTCTTGTAGCAATATGACGTCACTTGACGCTGCTCTACATAAAAATAGTTTCATCACCTATGTTGGCAATTCGTAACCAATATTTCACAGCCATATTAACATTACCGAAATTTTTGATAGAATTTTCGTATTATTTCGTCAGTTGAAGTGGCCAACCAAGTTCGCAGAAGTCGGCGTTTATTTTCATTTTCCCCGAAATATTTTTCTTTTATTTTTTTCATTTTTCTTATTCTTATCACTGCACTCAATCATTTAGGAAAATGAAACTGGTAAAAGGCTTGAAGTTAAATGAAAAAAAAAAAAAGTTGTGGAGATTCGCGCAAAAGATAAACTGGCTGTGGAAAAATCAAAGGTTTATTGCTACGTCTTATGACAGCGGAAATTGCCGAACGTCTGTCGGCATCAAACGACGGTCGTTTCGGGCGTTTCCGCGTTTCGACAGATGAAAAGCATCGCTCGTTCGTGAGCTTTGCAAGTTCAATGCCCTCTGGCGTCCGCGACTGCTGACGCGTCCAAGGAATAAAGACACGCAGGACACTCACTCCTCGACTTGTCGGGGATTACCGTGATTCCGCCATTCTACATCTCCTTTGCGGCTTCGCCCAAAAAAACTTAAACCAGCAGCAAATGTTGCACGTGTGATTAATTGTTTATTGTTAAATAGCAAATAACACTTTTATTAATTGTATTTGTTAAAGATGAAAGAGCACGAGCGGCCGACAGTGTGAACGGATGTGCTCTTTAACAATCAGTAACACACGAAATATTGCTGTAAATATAAGCCACCGAAACCGAAACTGGTATTAAAACCCGTCTGCAAAAGTTCAGCTTCGTAGGCCTTCTCAATTTTGCGCCAGCCATGAGCAATGAGTCTATGGGATTTAACATGGGGGCCAGCGTTATTCGCTAGTTACTAGTTACTAGCTAGCTAGTCAGTAACATGAAAACAACGTTATTGGCGCATCTTTCTTTCTATGAATGGTGGACACTCAGCCTTTAACGTTCATTTTTTCTTTATCCCTGCACCTTCCCCTTACACTTACCACAATTTGGAAGATTTCTCTCGCATTGGGATTTATTCTCAACATGCTAAAATATGCTTTCAATTGCTTACAGTTAACAGACACATGTCTGCTAGTGAGGCCGCCTTTTTATCATTAACAATCAATTTTTTAACAATCGGATGTCTACATTGGGATGATCTACTGTTACTTGGCGGCGACACACTAGCGTGTATCTATGCATCATGGATAAAATGAAAGAGGATGAGCGGCCGACAATGTGAACGTATATGTCCTGTAACAATCAGTAACAAACGAAATATTGCTGATTGATTTCTTTATTCGAAATATTGCTTCAACATTGCTAACTATTAGAGCCGAGTTGAATAGTTTCAAAGTTGGTAGAGTAATAATCACTGGATGCACGATCGTTGTTGCGGGCTTGTCATGCTTGGTATCAAAACGAAAAACAGGCAATTCGGCCACACGGCCAATAAGAGTAGCACCCTACATTCAACACGCTAATTACTTTCCTAAGAAGACCAAACACCATGGGTTCTCAGGGAGGGGGAGTAGGGATGGAGCGGGTTTTCAGACCACACAATGGGGGGATTCGGGGGAGGGGGGGAAAGGCTGGGATTGCGGAAAGACAAGGGGTACTGGAGAGGCTGCAGGGGTGGGGGTAAATCTGACCAAACAATGGAGGTATGTAGAGGGTGCAGGGGGAGGGGCAGGGGGCGCAGTAGGTGACCGTTTTCAATTCATGCTTTCCAGTAAAGTCTTTCGCTCACGCATGGAGGGAACCAGCTACATCACCGTATGTTACGCCAGGGGTATAGTTAGTCTTAATTAAATACTGTGTTTATACTTTTTACGGGCGCACATGCAAATCAAGAGGCTAGAGCTTTTCATTCTGTGTTGTCTATCTGCGTCACGCATTGCTAACGCAAAGATTCACGCTATATTTTTTCATGTTAAATGCCACAATGATAAAAACCAGTTGTTCTTGTTGTTCTTCTTGTTGGGCTTGTTGTTCTGCTGAAAGGCTATTGTGCAGTTATGTTTGAGATGCTTGCTAACTATAGCTAGCTGCATGGCCTAAGTGCTAAGATACTTTTCGACGCATGGTGTGTACTGCTGCATTGCCTAACTCCTATAAGGTATTTTCCAACAACGGGAAATAAGTTAACGATCTAAAACTGGCGTTGGCCTCCCTTGCTTAGAATACACGCAAGACGACCTGAAAGGGGGTTAAAGAGCTAAGCTCGTGGTCCTCCTACTCGTGACCTGTTGAGTGGTTCCAGTCCACAACCCAAACTTTTGAAAATCTAAAACTATAGTCCGATTTCTTTCTTCTTGCTTTTGTCATGATTGAAGGTTGTGGGCATTTCATTAACGGGTTACACAATAAAAAAAAAAAGATAAATTAATTTGGAGCAATGCTGAAAAAAGCGAAAACCAACACAACATTTAAAAGCTAGATTAAAAAAAACCACTTATTATTTAAAATACTAGGCGTATAATTCTTGAGTTCTGAAGATCTCTCGGCTGACTACTTGGCTGAACGAAAAATGCTATAAATACGTTAGTTTACACCAAAGCGAACACTGCAACCAAAAACTGAAGCAAGCGAACACGTCTAACGAGTCTATTGTTCATGTAGTGCTCGGGGTCACCAGCCATATACATCAGGCTCCCCTACTGCTGCTACTAAAAATCGGCGTAGCCATCAAACAGAAAGCCGAATAGATGCAAAATATTTCAGGTGGGATGTTTGAAATCTATAATTTCATGTAGCAAGGCTCACTTGTCATGTCAGTCGCATATTTGACCTCGCTCGCTTCGCTTGCAGTGCCAATTCAGACGCACACTCACCAGCAAGCATGGTCATTATGGGTACACAACAGTAATGGCGGATACTAGAGCATCAACTCTAAACTTTTTTTTTTACAATTTTCTATCTACCGGACTTCCATAATTGAATCGGCTTTCATTAAATTCTTGAATCTTTCAATATTTAATGCTATTAGTAACTGCGGTAGCAGTGATTGTAAAGTTTCACCTCATGCTCCCATGTTAAGCGAAAATGTAACACCGTAATACCTCCAACATGTTTTAAAAGCAAATCTGGTATGCAGGCCCTACAGACCTTGGTAAACACGCATTACCAAAATGTAGTGCAATCTGTCGGATCATTTCGAAAATCCAGACGTCAGCTGGAATTGCGACACTAGGGTTTCAGACAGCACTAAAACGGATTCTTCAAAGACGCTTTTATACAAGGCCTTCTACAACCCAAACTATTTCTAACAAAATTTACTAAACAACAGCGTGCTGAAGAATTACAAAATCGAAAACAAAAACGAACTCGTTTGATAATTAAGGTAAAGTTTTATCGAAGTCAAAACAAGAAAGGAACATAAGCTTTCCTGTAAGTTTTCAGATACAACAACGTTCTGTGGTGTTTAGTCCATGTGAAACCAACTGTCGCAGGATGCAGGCGAAGCGAACAAAATAAACGAAAAGATATACGCACTGAATGAGAGAACAACATCGTGATTGCTCTTGGTGTTGTTCGCTCAAATCTTTCAGTACATCGTGAATAACATCATTAACAACGTCATGAACAACAGTTTCATGGTATGTCAAGTATCACCAATTAGGAAACAAAACGCAACTCATTTGATGTT
>JAHWFP010170587.1:36066-47817 GCA_023313725.1 Lithobius niger
AATTAAAACGTGTTTGTGTTTTGTGAAAGGTCATTCCATTTTAGTTTACTGAGGGTGGAGTGGTTGGAAGACGAGTCGTCGTTTGCGTCCGTTTGTGGGGGATTGGGCAGCGTCGTTTCGCCGTATTTCACGCTAGCCAGGTCGCTTGTGTTTTCGAAGCTTTTCGGAGTGATAGAACTTCGATAAAAGGCTGCAGGGATAGAATGACATTCTGGGAAGGTATGTAATTCATTTTGAGCGTTTGTAATTTGAGAATTGTTTAAAAACTAGGTAATAGGGTAGCGATATGAATGAAGGTCATTGCATTTTAGTTTGCGGAGGGAGGGGGAGGGGGGAGTTACCGCAGCGTGAATGGCTTAGATATTGGCCAGACGTATAAGAATTTGCAGGGATGGGATTTCATTCCTTTTAAGTAATTAAGTTTTGTGCGTTTTTATTGCGTTACGTTTTTCTTTTCACGGTGTAATTTGGTCGTTGGTGTGTGTTCCCGGTCGCGTGATCCGGAAGTGTCAAAGATGTGGGTTATTGGCAAAAGTGTTGGTTATCGGCAAAAGTGTGAGGTAACTTGATAACCCACACTTTTTGCGATGACGCACACTTCCGGTGTTGGTTAACGGGATTTAACCAACGGAAATTTAGCATGGCGTTGAGTTAGCGTGACGTCACAGCCGTGGTATAAGCATTTTTATCTTTCAATTTTGTAGCGTTTTGCTGTTTATGGCGCCTATTTTGTGTGTTTGTGCGAATTGGAGTTCAAATTATAGTTCGTTGCGTTCGAGTGAACTCTAACCCGTTTTTATTCGTGTACCTTCAGGGCTGTGAGTATGGGGATACGAGCGCTAATGTTTTTTTTTTTTTAAACGGCGAAGCCTTTTTTTGCTCAGTTAATTTGTTGGCTTTTTTCGCTTCCATTTCATGTGTCCACTTTCCACCGATTTTGTTTTCGAAAAAACGGAACATTAGAAATGGATACTTATGTTTAGGTTCCGCCGAAGGTTTGTCCCATGATTATTATTTGATTGGAACACATTAGCATATTTCTGGATTTAGCATGCGTCATCTCGATGAGTAGTTGATTCTTGATTGTTTCAGTATCGTGGCAACATTCGCGGAAACAATTCAACTGGCTTCCCGAAGCCCGCATTGAAAAATTAAATAAGTCACTCAGTCATGTCGGCCGCCCAATTTTCATTTAAGACTTCGCACCCTACGGTTTAAAACTTGAAGATTTAAGGAAAAATCAAGACCATTTAATTTTGGTTCTCCACAACGAGCTAGCTAACTCAAACAACGACAATGTTAGTTTCCCGGCACCCAACCAACGTTGCATCTTGTTCGAGTGAGCTATAATCCGATATTGTGCGCCTCGCCTATTGTTACCCTATTGTTACATGTTGCAGCTTTGTAACATTTTGACATTGTTAGCTGCTCCGCCGCGGCCGCCTCCGCCTCCTCCTCCTGTTCAATTTTCTGAAATTCTCGTGCGCAAATGAACACGGCCGGCCGGTACGGTTAAAAGAACTAGAAATAAATTATCAGTTATTTTAAACCGTAAGTTTACGGACATTTTTAACAGCTTGTTTGCCGATCGTGTCTTGTACATACGCAGTACACCAATATAATGTAAATCTTATTTGAGGAATTTAAATTCGTAAAAAAAAAAACAAATAATAAAAAAAAAAGTGGAAGGGAGGGACCACAGCAGCGTCGAAACTTGTGGTACCACAGTGTGCACTAAGCCTCAGGCGGACGGGTTAATGTTGAGCTTCTCAATGTGGAACTGATTTTCTCCACGAGCACAAGTCAGGGCTCCAGCAAAACGCTTTGTGGCGCATCCTTCCATATCTTTCTTCCTCGAGTGTAGCCATCACTGTCCCGTCAGAAAAATGAGATTGAGAGGATCGTACCGGGAAACGTGCTTTTATGTGTCAAGTGTTGTTCGAGACAGGAGAAGACTTCCGTGTCCTAAACCATGCTGTTACATAGAAAGAAAATGTAGCCGTATAAAAAACGGTTCCGTTCGCAAGTTGACAAAAAAAAAAAAAGGTAAAATGTTAGTTCTTGCGGAGATTGTGCAAGGAAGTGGTAGTCCTAAAGTCGATTCCATTTTACCTGCACGTAATCTTTCTTAAAAATGTGCGCATTCTATTGCACAGTGGCAATAGAATTGCAACAGAGTTGCAGTTCGATAGAGATTAGCTGGTTGGAGGTGTACACAGTGCTAAGCTGTGTTTTCACAATTGTTGCTTCATTGTTTAACGTTGATTTCACACCCCACAAATGAATAAAAAAATTGACATCAAACAGTCATTTAGCTTGGATTTCTCCAGCTAAATTGTCCCCCGCGTCTTCGACAGTGGGAAGGTAACTCGGTTTGGGTTCTACCCCCCCCCCCCTTAAAGTGGCACTATCACCGATTGAAATTCTGCAGCATCTTGGAACATCTAGCGCTAACTAGTACCATCTAGCGCTTGCTTACCAGACGAAGGAATGCACAACGGCATTTCTTTTAACGAAACGAACAAGCCACGACCGCCATAATTATTCAGTGAAAATTTGGCAAGTCCTCGTGCACCTTGGAGCAAATGTAAGGGTAGCAATATCACTGCCGCTAGATGGCGCCATGATATTTTTCGTTCGCTTTATAATCGGTGATAGTGCCACTTTAAGAAAAAACTACAAAAAAAATCTGTAATCGTGAAGTAAAATCCTGCAATCGAAGTTCATGTGCGCTGGTACTCCCAGTAAAGGGGGGAGGGGGGGTGGAGTTACTATCAAGACTGAAAAACCTACCAAAATCATAACAATTTAAAATCATACCAAAAAACATAAATAGTAAAAACAAAACCACCAAGTCCAACAAAGGGTCGGCCTTAGAAAGGAATGATATCATTTCACCAAGAAAAGGCCGCCAAGGTTAACCTCTCAACCAGACTACTTGGCACATTTGGCCTCGTCTTAAATTTCTGTCTTTCCATTTGCATTTGTAGGGCATGGAAATTTACTAAAGCGGTCAATGCAGTGTGCTGTTTTGTGAAACTTCCCACAGTTTCCTACCGTGCAGATATGTAATAAAGCGCCACGTCAACACGAAATTGGTTTTCACCAATTTGCTACTATACCTTTTGTCTATAGGTGGAACCATTCTCAACTTAGTCACTGCTTTAAGTTATAGGTTTTTGGTTTGGTTTTAATTTTGTTGCAATCTGTTTTATTTAGTTAGTTTTGGTGTTGATATCACTCCTTTGACGAACCACTCTCAACTTGGTAGCCTCTTTATCAGTTTTTGGCTTTGTTTATTTTGCTTTGTTTTACAATTGGTGTATTTATCGTGAATTGGACGTGAATACAATTTATTTGCAACGTTGTTTAGATTTATCGTGCTACACTAGTATGTGTCTAGGCACGCACATCAGTATACACGTTGTCATAGTCCGAACTTTGGCTGTCCAATGAGAGACGATGCCGACAATACTAACAATGGTTACAACAATATTTTCATACTAACGTGCCCTCCCACGCTGACGAAAAATAACAAACTGGGAGAGCTAAACCAAAATTAGACTCAACAAATTCTTCTAAGGGAAGCTGGGGAACTTTGGGGTTAAATTAGGGTAAAGAGGCTTGTTTAGGTTGGGGGGAAAAGCCTAACCACAATGGGCCTACTAAAGGCCTAAAAGCCAAAAATCCCCCTAACTATAGGAGACTAGCAGGGGTCGAAAAGGACCAGTCAGTTGGCTGGCCCGAAGGCTTTCTGATTTTACCATGCTCGCCCCTTGCTTAAATACGTTTTGGTAACCCCTGACAACCGCGAAATGGCCAGGGTATTATGGGTAATAGAAAGTTCTAGAAGGTACTGGAGGCAGGAACCGGAAATATAATTACAAGGCATAGATAATGTACACCTATGTAAGAATAGACACACAAGAATAACATTGGCCATTGGCCCCAGCAAACATGCAAGTAAACAAGATTTGCGATATACTCCACCACCCACACGAAGCTCTGAAAATTACTCCACGCAGTCTTGTTTCTAAACTTGAAACACATACATCTTGTAACACTCTAACCATGCTAAATTTTATTGAAACAGTTGTCTGTAAAGCTGCAAGCTGAAAGAAAATACTTACTTCATGAACGCACATGTCACTACTACGATAGCTGTAAACAAATCCGCTCCCAAATGAACATGAGAAAACTACTATGTCCCAAGACAACTCTCTCAAGACTACTACACAATACCCTCATTCAAGGGACTTGTGACTACCACAAAGATGACTACGGTTGCCATATGCTCCATGCTTTCGAGTGCAGACTTGCAACCGCTATTTAAATGAACCTCGAAATAACGAAATGATCTGGTTTAAGACAACCGAAACTAAATTAACTCGACACACCTCGCATAAATTCAAGTTAGTTCTGAAAGCCGAAAATTAGGTTGATTTATGGGTAAAAAAACCCTTTGGGGAAAAAAACCGTCTTCATGAGCAACCAACACAAATTGCATGCTTATTTATAAGCCCAAATTAAATTAAATATTGCCGTAAGGCAACCAAACGCTAAAGTAAGTATTCCCCCTTCACTAAACACACCTAGAATTCCAAAGTAGGACTTAACAGCCAAACTAAGCCTTGAAAAAAAAAACGTTTGAAGTAAAACTGGTTTTATTTTACCCCATAAGTCCAAAAAACCAAAAATCCAAAATAGGCCTAAAAATAGGCTTAACATTCTAAACCCTAAAAACAGATTCCCAAGACCCTTCTCTGCATGTCCCTACCAAATTTCAGCAAGATCTGAACACGTTAGGCTTAACTAGTGGCATAGGCCTAACTAACAAACGGAACTTAAGGCCCAGGCTTAGCCATTGCGCGGCTTACCCACGTTTCACCTTAAGCTCTCAAAAATCCTAAAAAGGGCCTAACTGACTCCCAAACAAGAAAACCCTAAAACTTGGGCCTAACCAAATTCGCAGCAAACTCTAAAGGGAACCCCACCAGCCTTACTCCCGTGAAGAAAAAAACCAACGGGAACATCCCGGGTTTCGGCACCATGACAAAAAATAACAAACTGGGAGAGCTAAACCAAAATTAGACTGAACAAATTCTTCTAAGGGAAGCTGGGGAACTTTGGGGTTAAATTAGGATAAAGAGGCTTGTTTAGGTTGGGTGGAAAAGCCTAACCACAATTGGGCGTACTAGAGGCTTAAAAGCCAAAAATCCCCCTAACTAGGAGACCTAGCAGGGGTCGAAAAGGACCAGTCAGTTGGCTGGCCCGAAGGCTTTCTGATTTAACCATGCTGGCCCCTTGCTTAAATACGTTTTGGTAACCCCCTGACAACCGCGAAATGGCCAGGGTATTATGGGTATAGAAAGTTCTAGAAGGTACTAGAGGCAGGAACCGGAAATATAATTACAAGGCATAGATAATGTCCACCTATGTAAGAATAGACACACTAAGACTAAGATTGGCCATTGGCCCCAGCAAACATGCAAGTAAACAAGATTTGCGACACACGCCATGCCCGTTACGCCCCCAGGCACCAAACTATAACAGGTACGAATTTTGTGTTGTAGTGCACCCATTCGTCCAATTTCATAGCTGAAAGCCTTCCCGTTATCTCGGTATCGATGAATAATCATCCTATGGGATTTAACATGGGGATGAGCAGACAAGCTTGTTAGCTAGCTAGCTAGCTAGTAGTAACACATTTGCAACGTTATTGAGGGTCATATTTTGCATTGAAAGCAGCTTAGCTGGCATTCCTACACGAGTTAATTTTTGTCAGGTGGGTCATTGCTCTCGATTTCAACACAATTTAAGCTTTTGTTCGCATTATTACTTTTCCCCACAAGTACCTGAAATGTGCCCAACTATGCTTCAGGATACAAGACACTGGCGCTATGGCGTCGCGCTACAATGGTTTACAACCTCGACAACTGAATCGAAGTGACGTTTGTTGCGATGTTTGTTGCCTAACTTGGCGCGACACACTAGCGTGTGTCTACAATTGCCGAGCGTCTACAGTGGGTTTCATAGTTGCCCGCTTTTTAAAAATTTTTTTAATGCATTGTCTGCAATTTCGCACCTAATCAGTGCAAACAAGTAAGAAATTTTAACTTGCAGTTCTTGGTTTATACCACGAGCCTCGGCTGTTTGACCAATGACGTCATCATGAGTTAGCCACTGACAGCTAGCTCTTCGGCCGTCTCATTGGACGAGCCCAGTCACGTGATGCGCGCGTCACGGCAAACAGCTCTGGCGCGTGGTTTAGTCTTTTTAACTTGTTTGTCAACTAAAAATATAAACTTCATTAACGTCGAAAAATACGTGAGAAAATGTAAACAAACACCCGTTGGAGGGTGCATATTTCGAACAATCTCGTTTGCCGGATCCCGTTTCGTCGAATTTTATTATTTTTGGCGAAAGGGGAATTCTCGTTTATCCGAATCACGTTTCACCAAAATATTTTTTTCTTTTCAAATTGCCTGCCGCGCTCGCTGCGGCTAAACATTAAACCGTAACCAGCCACGAATTCCTTCCAGTAGAAATGCTTCTTTACAATTCTCTAATGTTAACTTTTGAAGAACATTTTGACTAGTAGGCGAAATGGGATTCGGCAAAACGGCCCGTTTCGCTGAATTTTATCCAGGGCCTAATTTTCGGAGAAAGGGGAAAATTTTTCGGCGAAACGTGATTCGGCAGAACGGGATTCGGCGAAACGGGCCAATGCGCCAAGTTTTTTGGTCAATGGTTTAAACTTGACGACCTTTTCTTGGTGAAATTACGTCACTACCTTTCAAGGCCGACCCTTTTTTGGGGGACGATTTCTTTTATCATTTATGGTGTTTGTTTGGTATGATATCACTGGTTCGTATCATTGGTTGTGTTAACGGTACATTTATTTCATATGTAGTTACATATTATTTTGACGTATTTATGTTTATATATGTTTTGGGCGTTGCTGTTTATGGTTTGTTCTTACTACGTTGGTTGAGGGCTTGTTAAGGTCAGCTTGTATTGCTGCATGGTTAATGTACCATTTTGTTTGCTACAGGGAATAGTGGATTTGGATTTGTTTTCAGTTGTGCTCTATGATAAACGTTTGGTGTGAGTGAACTGTGTCAGGCAATGAAAAGCAATGAAACTAAATTATATTTTTTGAATAACTATGATAGCACTTTTGTTACAAGAGAGGACACCACTAGAGGTGGAGGTCTTGCAGCCTTCATTAGAAAAGATTTAGAGAACGAAATATCTGATTTTAAATGTGATACGAATGATGGGCTGAGAATTTTACTAAAATTATCGAACTCTGAAATTCTTATACTTGCTATTTACAGACAACCAAATACCAGTAAAAAACTCTTTACTGATGAACTAAAACAAGTACTTAAAAAAGAAGAAAAGAAAATTGAGAATTTAGTCTTATTGGGTGATATAAACATTGATATTTTGAGATCAGCTAAGCTTAAACACGACAAAAGCGCCACCGAAAATTACGAAAATCTGCTTGCTTCTTTCGGCTTTATTCAAAAAATCAACATACCCACTAGACAAGAAATTATAAAAAATAAGTTGGTGGAATCATGTATCGATCATATCTCCGTTAGATCAAACTCTCGTGCTTCTACAGGCTTTGTCTGGGAAAAAAAAATATCTGATCATTATCCTACACTACTTAGTATTGAAAACGTCGTTAACAAACACACTGATGGGGTAAATGAGAAGAATGAAACTTATTCTTTTGATGATACTAAAATTATTAAACTAATGAATGAACAAGATTGGCGTTTTCTGGACGAAATTGATGATGTGAATATAGCCTATGACGAAGTGCACAAAATTATAAATAATTTTTATAGTCAAAATAGATTTCTAAGTAATCATAAAAGAGAAATAAATAACAAAGCTAGAAAACCCTGGATACGCTCAAATATTATAAATAAAATAAACGAAAAAAACAATCTGTGGAAATCAATTGTCGCAAATAAAGCAAACAATTTGGGTTTAATAGACGAATATAGGAAACTGAAAACTGAAGTTAATAAATTAATAAACGAAGCCAAGCAAAGTCATTTTCAGAAGCTATTTGATGAGGGTCGTTCTGACTCTAAAAAAATGTGGGAAAATGTGAACAAAATTCTAGGCCGTCAAAAAATAAATATTGACGAGTCTTTAAATAAAGCCTTTCACAAAGTTGAAAGAAAAAAAGTGAGAAATGATTTTAACGTCAATTTTGCAAACCAGGTCCCAAAACTGAAAAAAACCTTCCAAAATCGCTTTGCCATCCTGAAGCAAAATAACGCACAATTAAATAATAGCTACATACACAAATTAAGGAAACTTCAGGAAAAGATTATAACGAATAAATCTAATACTAATACAATGGGAATATTTCACACGACTATTGACGATGTTTGTTCTATTCTAACAAATATGAAAAATAAAAACTCATGTGGCATTGATGGCTTCAAATTGAAACACTTCTTAAATAGCAAATTCAACTCTGCAATTTTGATTTCTAAACTCATAAACAAAATTATTGACACGGAAACATGGCCTCAACGTTTAAAATGCCAGATGCTGAGACCCATCTTCAAAAAAGGTTCCAAATCTGATATGAACAATTACCGTCCAATCTCACTGCTACCAACAATTAACAAGATAATTGAAAAGGTCTTTGCAGACAAAATTACTAAATTCCTTAATAAAAACTCGTCGTTGTCCGTTAGGCAATTTGGATTCAGAAGTAAAATGAGTACAAGTGACCCACTTAAAGCCATAAACGAGATAGTTTCTCAGGCATTAAATGACGGAAAACTGGCTGGTGGTATTTTAATTGACCTACAGAAAGCCTTCGATACGATCGACCACGATATTCTGTTTAGTAAATGTGACCGCATTGGGCTACGTGGAAAGATACTCCATATTCTGAAAAGCTACATGGGCGATCGCAACGTATGCACCAGAATAAACCAGAAAAACAGTGACTTTCTAAATGTTAAACATGGGGTCCCCCAAGGTTCAGTCCTGGGTCCTTTACTTTTCCTTATCCACGTAAATGATATTGATAGAATTGTTACAAATTGTGACATTTTTCTTTTCGCAGATGATATTTTCCTCCTTGCTTGTAATCATGAATATGATAAACTTTTGTCCATGTTGCAACATGATTTTGACTTAATAAACTCCTGGTTCATAACAAATGAAGTCTTCATCAGTGAAGAAAAAACAGTCTGTATGACTATCAAATCCCCGCACACTCCGAAGTTTTCTGTCAAAAACATTTTCCTTCACTCTAAATTCTGTACGACAAGGAACTGTGATACTACCTGCTTTAAAATTAAAAACGTAAGTGAAGCAACTTATTTAGGATTCCAAATCGACTCACAATGGACCTACAAAAGGCAGATCGATAAAATTGCACAAAATTTACGTAAACCTATGCCTAGTCTCTATCACATCAGACACCTCCTTAACATAAAAAGCAAAAAAATGATCTATTATTCTTGGGTTGAAAGCTTGATTAGATATGGTATTGAAATATATTGTTTTGCTGCTAACTGCCACATAAATAGACTGCAAAAACTGCAAAACCGAATCGTAAAAATTCTTTTTAACGAATATGGAAATTTAAAATCTAAACAAATATACAGGAAAACAAAAATACTCAAAATTAAACAACTTAGAGATTTCGTTGTAATTCTAAAAAACTATTTTAACTGTGACCACAAATTAAGCTCAGCAATAAAGAATAATTATTTCAGGAAAACCACATATCGATATGAAGTGCCTTTTGCCAAGAACCAATATGGCAAACGAACAAACAAATATAAAATTCCTTCTATATGTAATGAAATCCCTATTGAATTACTCCAAATTGATGGGATAACTGAGATTAAAAATAAACTATTCGACTACTTCTTACTTAATCAAGAAATCGATTAAACAATGCCCAGATAAACACTCGGTCTAATTTAAAAAAATAAAAAATAAATTTTATTAATATAGTTGTATTTACATAGATATATACATAAATGTGGAATGTGCATTTAGTGATTATTATTATTATTATTTTTTGGTTTTGTTTTGTACTTAAACTGTTACATTGTGTTTATTTTTGTTTCTGATTCCTACTATGGATTTATGTTCAAAATAGTACTTGTCAACAAATAATGTGTTCTATATTTACCTCCATATTATTGTTATCATGAGCCATATATTGTACCTGCCTTATACGGCACACACAAGTTCACCATGAACTTCGAGCCGTCGTAATAAACTTCTTACTTACTTACTTACTAGGTTTATTGTGTTTGTAGAGATGGATATTGGGAAGCGTTTGGAACAAATTGCCTCTCATGTTATAGCCGAAATGTTGAGCCCCTCAATACATCCTCCGACTGTGAATATTTTTAAAATTAATTTGGCGTGTAAGCTTTGTTGGACTTGGCCAACAAGCCTACCAAAATTCATTAAAATACGCCCAAGGAAAACAGAGATTTGGACCTGAGCTGAATTCGTGATTATTCGTTATTGGCTTCTAGTTGTTGTTCTTGTTGGCACGGCAAGTTTCCACTACGCTCTCTCTACAGATCAACTAATTATTTGTCCTGTAAAGCTGGTTCTCGGCTCATTTTACGAGCATTGCTCTGTAGATTTGTCCTTTTCTTCAGGCCTTTTCTAACTGATCAAGTGGTGCAGGGACCAGGGAGTGCTAACCAACCAGATTGATTGTTTTACATTGTTTTAAACATTGAATTACGCAACAATTAGCAAAACGCCAGCTGTAAGACCAGACTGTAGGTTAAAGCAAATCGCAGTTGATGAAGATAAAAAACATTAAAACGAGCTAATCTAAACTGCATAGTCTGCCATAGTAGCACGAAATAAAACAAAAACGAACTCTTTTGATCCTTAAGGTAAGGTTTAATTGATCCACAGCCAAAACAGCAAAGGAACACAAATAATGTTTGGTATATCGCTGAATGTACATTTCTGGCTGGCTAAATGTTTTGTCTTTGGTGATGAGTAAAATGAAGAAATTCGTGTTTAAGCTAAAAGACTGATCCAGTAAGTGTGAACAGTTATCCTGTACGCTGTCGTATGGATGGAAATTTCCGGCTTCAAACCAACCTAAGAAAGCTTGCTAACAAACAACAGGGTGGCGTTCAAAAACTTGAAACAAGATTCCCTGATTTTTCTAGGTTTTCCAGATCAAACCTACCAAAGGTCACACCGTGGTATTTTCTTCTCTTGTTATTTATTTTCTGGAGGAAATTTATGCCTATCACACAGCATTAACACCGCCGATAGCCAGTGTTAGTAAGGGTCTACCTAGGATCTCTGTGTTAAATTCTCAACTTTGAGAGCTTATAACTCCGTCAAAAGTGCACATCTTTAAACTAAATTTGGAATCTAGCCTTGATAAGTCATGGCCTGTCTGCAGCCCAAAAATTGTGAAATTCGGTCCAGCCAAACCCGAGAGTCAGAGAGGGGCCAAATAGACAACTTGTTGTTCTTGTTCTTGGTCTTCAGTACAGGGGACAGGGGATGTACCTTTTGTCTGTCCGCTCTACAGGTTAAACCATATGTCCTATAAAACTGGTTCTTAGCTCATTTTGTCACCTCCAAATGGTGTCTTGTAGCCAATATGACGTCACTTGACGCTCCTCTATTGGCCACGTAAAATGGGATGGAGTCTCTTAAAGAGAAATTTCGTTATATGGACCTCTGAGTTTTTACCATCCA
>JAHWFP010170591.1:0-13871 GCA_023313725.1 Lithobius niger
CCCCCTCGCCCCCGCATTACGTTTCAGATAACCGCATTAGCGGGGTCGACCGGGCTTCCACGCAAAGCCCCCTAGCACTGCTTAGGGGAGGTTTGCACAAGCTTTATACACACACACACAGAAGAGAAAGACACAAAACTGCATGGTGGGCCGAGAATTGGCACCACTTCAACATAGCTGCTGACTTGAAAAGGTCGCCATGCTTATATCCCTTTTCCTTGCTGCTTGTAGAAAGCTAACTCCTCCGTCCCTTTCCCCCCGACTCTCACCCTTTCTCCCTGAACCCCCACGCTTCCTCGCTCTACCCTTCAAAACGTAAAGCCGCGTACAACAAAACCCTCTTTCCCCTTATAAATCCCCCACCTCCTCAAAAAGGGATTTCAAAAGCACCTTCCCACGTCCGCACCTCTCGACGAAATATGTCAATGCGACTTATTTATCGGAACGGCGAAACGGAGGGGCCGATGGCTTTTGCAGCAGAGCTCCACGGTTCCACTCAATCGGCAAGCAAGCAAAGCAGGCAGGCAACCAAGCGAAAGCCGAAATCCCGTCACGACACGTCACGTCAAGTGAATCGCGTCACACAGTCACGAGCAAAACTTAGTAAGCCATTTCCCCCCAAGTCAAATGAAAACAGCACGAGCGGGGAGGGAGGAAAACAGAGCATCGGAAGAGCCAACCTCGGAACTTCCTCAGTGTCGCAACGAACGCGGCCTTGGCTGTTCGAATTAGAGGACGGTCACCCCCTGCCACGTCGTCGCCGCCCCCCTTAAGATCGTGGAAAACGAGGCCCAATGACGCAGGGAACGGCCGTGGGAACTGATCCAAGTAGAATTTGTGTGTGTATGTGTGCGTGGGGGTTGGGGGAGGAGGAAGGGGGAGGGGGTGCATCGGCGTTGAATGGATATGCACGCTCGCCGCCACGAACTAGTGGTTTTTAAGAACAGCCGCACGCAGCTCATCAAAATATATGATCTAACTCGCGTAATGGTGCGGTTTTCGTTTTGGAGCTCAAGTTTTAAAAACAAAAACCGCAGTTAAGTAAGAAAGATGGTTTCGCACCGTTGAGGCTGATTTGCACACGCTAAATAAATACCAACACTTGTCTTTCTACGGTGCAGTTGTGACCTTCCACTGTATTGTCTTTACGTAGCAAGTTTTTTTTTTTTTTAATTATTGTCGCCTCTTTTCCTTCTTTTCCTATAACCGCCACAGCGTGCACTCAGTGGGTCGGCGTTAGGATGATACAGACGACCAAAGCAAATCACGATCAAAGCTATATACGTGCCTCACTATAGGCCAGCACTTTTGTCTCTGTCGTTCCTGCAGTCAGCGCTCATCCTTGACCGAACCGGCAGTTACTGATATCTATCAGTACCTTCCTGAACGACCGAACAGAGCGAACAGAACGAACCACTGTTAGAGACAGTTTGGCTCCAAACTTGACGTCTCGCGTGCGCAATGATGTTCCGTCAGCCGTTCAGTACCTTCCTAAACTACAATCACAGCTCAGCAAACTCAACAAGCTCAGCAGAGTATTCGATACGTCATACCTTTACCGCGACCAGACCTGGCTAATGGATTTGACCAGGATTGGCTAATAGACGTGACCAGGCGAGAGCAATGCCAAATTGTGAACCATCTTGGGGAGGTGATTGCCGGTGGTGGAGGTTTGAGCATGCGTGAGGTAACAGTTTCGCCGGAAACAGATTCGTCGCTGACGATGGTTGATGTCAATCAAGCTGCATCAACACTGCTATCAGTAGGGAATGAGCCAAACTTGTCACCAAGAGTGGTGCGTTTTGTTCGCTCTCTTCGTTCGTTTAGGAAGGTATCGTATGTAAAGGCATGACTCTCAATTTGACACAGCGTGCAAGCCACGTCATCCGAAACTTTCAAAAACTACCGCTAAGTGTGCTGAAAGCACAATCTACAAACTGTTTTCATAGCTCTGTTTAAAGGGACACCCGATCTGCCTTATAACATTCCGCCTGCCATATAACAGCGACGCGCAGATCGCCATCCACGCATTTACAGCACCAAGGTCGGCTGAGGTGGTAGCTGCGTTCCTCGCAGCGAGGAACAGTAGCTGCTGTCTCGGTTGGCTTTGGGAATCGTACACGAAAGAGAATCAAGTTAAACAGTACCTTCCTAAAGCACCGAACAGAACGAACCAAACGCACTACTGTTGATGACAGTTCAGCTCATTCCCTACTATAGCCGTGTTGATTTGGCTTGCTAACGTCGACCAACGTCAGCGATGAATCTGTTTACGGTACCTCGCGCATGCTCAAAAGCTCCACCACTGGCAACCACCCGTAACCACCTCCCCGAGATGGTTTGCAATGCAGCATTGCTCGCGCCTGGTTACATCCATTAGCCTAACCTAGTCCAATCAATTAGCCACGTCTGGTCACGTTAAAAGTACGACGCAATGAGTGCTCTGTTGAGCTTGTTAATTCTGCTGAGCTGTGATTGCAGTTTTGGATGGTACTAAATGGCTGACGCAACGTTACTGCGCACGCGCGACGTCAAGTTTGAGCCAACTTTTCTCTAACAGTGGCGAATTCTGTTTGCACTGTTCGGTGGTATAGGAAGGTACTGAAAGATGGCGTCGTCACAACCCGCAATGATTCTCGTATTTTAACATCACAATTTATAATTTTCTAGGCTAGTGTCTTATAATTATACTTCAGCGATCTATTGGAATAATTAATTTTAATTTTTACTGCTTTAGTCTTTTAGATCTTTGATTTAATCAAGACACACGCTAGTGTGTCACCCACCAAGATAAACGATAACATCCAGATAATATATATATATGAGCATGGCGACCACTAGACACGTTGTGTCTTTACAGCAAAGGTAGTTTAGCTGTTTTCAGGCATGTGAGGATAAAATTAATAACTATACGACAGAAAAGGCTGAAACTTGTCTAATCGGAAGACTTTGGTCGCCTAACAACATAAAAGTCACTATTAAGGACACAGCTTACCGTTTACTTGCTGAAAAAACGACGTGAATAACGTTACCTAATCAAGACACACGCTAGTGAGTCTCCGGCAAGATAAAACGATAACATCCAGATAAAAAATATATATGAGCATGGCGGCCGTTGTGTCTTTACATTGGCTGTTTTCAGCCATCTGAGGATAAATAGTCCGGCAGCCGGCACAAAAGCCCAAAAGAATAGTCTGCACAAACACATTTTGTGCAGACTATTCTTTTGGGTTTTTGTGATGTTCTACAATATGTCCGTACTCTAAAACATAATGATGCCACCTTCGCACCCTTGGGGAATTCAAGATGGCATCCAAAATGGTGACAACAAAACGGTTTTTTTGCTTCTAGAGTCTAAACAGTTCATCCGATTGAAAATTAACCCGTTACAATTATGTTTAGAATAAAATTCCCTTCAAAACAGGTTCCATTCTTATTTTTGGTAAAATTAACTCTTCTTGCCGAAACTATTTTAGGCCGTTAACACATGTTACATATACAATTCCTGACTTTAAACTGCTGCAGTACCCGTTCTAATTCGGATAAATGGACGTGATTAGGCTTATATGAAAGATGAAGACGTATATTTTCCAATAAGGGTAATTAAAACGATTTATATTAATCAGGAACTAAGCTAAGGTAGTTTACTTTCGTTGAAGCGCTGTGCTTTTCGCTCTTATTTACCGCAAGTTCCATCTTTAAACTGCATACATCACCCGTTCTAATTCGAATAAATGGATGTGATTAGGCTTAGATGAAAGATGAAGATGTATATTTTCCAACAAGGGCAATTAAAACTATTTATATTGATTAGAAGCTTACGGCAGTTTAAAGATAGAACTTGTGGTAAAATAGTGCAAAATGCACATCATTACACTCTAGAAAACTATCGTAGCTTAGCTCCTGGAATTCCTATTACCATTGTTGGAATTCGTCTAAGCCTAATCACGTCGATTTATGCGAAATAGAACGGGTTACGCAGTAGTTTAAAGATGCAACTTGTGGTAAAATAGGACGAAAAGCACATTGCTACAACGTAGGTAAACTGCCGTAGCTTAGCTCCTAATTAATATAAATCGTTTTAATTACCCTTGTTGGAAATTATACATCTTCATCTTTCATGTAAGCCTAATCACGTCCAATTACCCGAATTAGAACGGGTACTGCAGCTGTTTAAAGATGAACAATTGGTAAAATAGAGAAAAAAGCTCAGTGCTACAACGTATGCAAACTGCCATAGGTTAGCTCCTAATTAATATAAATAGTTTTAATTACCTTTGCTGGAAAATATACAACTTCATCTTTCATCAAAGCCTAATCACGTCTATTTATCCGAAACAGAACGGGTACTGCAACTGTTTAAAGTCAGGAATTGTATATGTAACATGCGTTAACGGCCTAAAATAATTTAAATAACGAATTTCGGCAAGAAGGATTAATTTTACCAAAAATATGAATAGTATACCTTGTAATAGTATGAATAGAAGGAAAGTTTATTCTAAACATAATTGGTAACCGGTTAATTTTCAATCGGATGAACGGTTTAGACGCTAGAAGCAAAAAATCGTTTTGTTGTCACCATTTTGGACGCCATCTTGAATTTTCCAAGGGTGCCAAGGTGGCATCATTATGTTTTGGAGTAGGGACATATTGTAGAACATATCTGCGCAAAAACATTTTGTAAAGACACTTTTTTTTAGGTTAGGCCAAAAATCAGCATTTGGCAACTGGACTAAAATAACAATGCAACAGAAAAGACTGAAACTTGTCCGATCGGGAGACTTTGGTCGCCTGACAACCTAAAAGTCACAGTTAAGGACACACCTTACCGTTTTATTGTTGAAAAAACAACGTGAATAACGTCGATACTTGCCAAATCAAGACTTGCCAAGATAAAACGATAACATCCAGATAATATGTATGGCGACCACTTAGACACGTTGTGTCTTTACAGCAAAGGTAGTTTGGCTGTTTTCGGCCATCTGCGGATAAATAACCATGCGACAGAAAAGGCTGAAACTTGCTTAATCGGCAGACTTTGGTCGCCTGACAACATAAAAGTCACTTTTAAGGACCCAGCTTACCGATTTCTTGTTGAAAAAACGATGTGAATAACGTTGATATTTGCCTAATTACTTACTACTTACTACGCCTGTTTTTTTATCACGAAAATAAATTCTTCCATGCGGTGAATAAAGCTGGTCCTTAGCACATTTTACAGGTATTGCTCTGTAGATGTGTCCTTTTCATATGGACCTTTTTAATGGGTCAAGTGGTTCAGGGGTTAGGGAGCTCCAAACGACCAAATTGATTGTTTTACATTGTTTTAAACGTTGTTATCATGCAACGATGCCAAACTAAACATTAAATAAACCCGTGCATTTGTAAGGAGATATTGCAATACTAAGTATTTTTCAAAGGGACCGAAATACCCCTCCTCTAGAACGGTACCTTTTTTTTTTCATGTCGGGCAGATGAAGAAAACTAACCTAGTCCGACCCTGGGCTACTCAACCACGATGAAACAGTTTTTCTAGCTAGGAACGAAATATTCTCCACGAATTTTATTTCCGCCATTTTATGGCCCCCCCCCCACCAAATCGTCGCTCTGAAGATTGAAATAAGGGTTTCGAGGCAGAGGACACAGTTGACGTAAGCCTTGATTTATCTTGTCGGAATAATCCGGACAACATTGGAATTTATAAAAGTAAGATGAAACATTCGTTGGCAACATGCCACCGTTTAGAGTCCCTAGCAATATATAACCTTAATTCTGACGCTTGTATTTCGGTCTGTCGCAAAACAGTAGTAAACATGGACTGTCAATATATCGTCGGCGTCATAATGTCGAGTACAGATAAGGTTCTGCACGTCTTTTACATGAATTAAAAAGAGGAACATAGATTCTTTGGCCCGATGCACACGTCCATTTTTTTAACATGCGTTGCCGCTGCGTTGGCGTAGCAATCAATGCACACATGACCGTGAAATAACGCCAGTACGTATTCGGCTACAACCCATTTTGCTATCCTCGTGAACAAAAGAATATATTTTGAAACCAATGAGACGATATTGGGTACATTCATATGCTGATTTAAGACGTACCAGGAGAATATATTATACATCCTTTGCAGATTAAATAAAAAAAAAATCGGCTAAGTTCTTTAATTACTTCCCAATGAGTCTTCAAGCATTTCTAAAGGCAACATTCCATTTTTCAGGATAGTTCTTTACTCCCCGAATAGACAATTCCATGATAATTTCTTCGAGATTTACTTCCATTTTTGGTAACGCTTTTACGATAAATAACGGATGTGTGCAGCGCTCAAGTCAAATAAGGTACTGAGAAACCGGAAGTGTGTTTGCGTAGCCGATGCGGTGCTGTGGGAAAGTGCCTTGAAAAACGAACGTACGATGGACGTGCGGTAACGCAATGTCGATGGAGGTATGTGTGCGCTGCCCAACAGATGTCCCGTACACCACACCGCAACTGCGGTAACGCAGCGTCAACGCACGTTTAAACAAGCGGCTACCGCGACTGCCTAGTCGCACCGGTCTTCTGTGCAGTTCCTCCATTTCCAATGTTGAGGCGCACACCCCTTCATGCACTACAACAGCTATCTCTATTATACTAATCTAAAAGCAGTAGCCATCACAATTGTCGGTTAAATATCTGTTAGCTTTTAGGCCTATTTTTACATTTTAAGCGTAATTGTCAGCTTTTAGGCCTAATTTTAACCAACAGTTTTAATTTCGTAAGTAGCAGCTAACGGAGATATGGATTGTATGGTAAGTCTATTCATTTTTGCAATCACGGTACGCCTACAGGCACACAGTTACAGTGTTACAACGTAACGCGCAACGTAGCCTATAAAGATCAGTGGTAGTAGGGAAGTGACGAGAGAGACGCTGTTGATGAAGCCAACAGCGACTCGTAGCAACTTGACGTTGCCATGGTAACATGATTTTAGACCTAATTTTCATTTTTAGGCCTAATTTTAAAAATGCAGTTTTAATTTCGTAAGTAGCAGATATTGGCCTAATGGAGAATTTGGTTCGACGATAAGCCTATTCATTCATGCAACAATGCGACGAGACTATTTTAAACGAAGCTAAAATCCATTTGTTTTTATTGAGTGTTACCTTAGAATTTTAATTCGATGATCAAGTGTTATTATTTAATTTAGTTACGTCGAAGAATTCTATTAGCTATAAGGAAGTAACGATGTTTTAATTCGCCATGTTATTCAACTAACTTCTCACACTGAATCTAACGTTGTAAACAATGGTCGTCAATATCTGGTACCGTTGCGAAGTTGAAAAAAAGTTTATTTTAACACTGCATTTCTTGTTTGCCAGATAGCTAACTAAAAATTGAGCATTTTTTCTATTATTCCACCACAATTATAATTTACTGAAATGACTACACGACACTCCAAGTTTTTATGTGTACGATACATGTTTACTGGTTGCACAGCAACAAACATGTATCGTTTTTTTTTTTTTTTTTGCATATAATTACATATTAAAACTGTATGCAAGTTAACTACACTGGTTCCGCTTCAAACTTCAAGTTTTTTTTTAATTCCTTTAAACTAATTTTTGGATGCTGAATGTAATGGTGAAAACCGTTAGTCTCTATTAGGTACCGTTCCACAGATGATGAGCTCACTTGTTGGCCACTTCCCGCCACTTGTGGGTATCTTCCGCTTCATACTTCCGAGTTTTTTTTTTGTAATTCCTTTTAACTAATTTTTGGACGCTGAATTTAATGGTGAAAATCGTTTGTCTATCTGGTTCCATTCCATGGATGATGGCCAATTGTCGGCCATTTGTTGGCCATTTCCGCGTCATAACTCCGGGTTTTTTTTTTTTATTGTTATTCGTTTGAAGTCATTTTGGACGCTGAATATAATGGTGAAAATCGTTTGTCACTATCTGGTACCGTTCCTGAATTGAAAAAGTCGTTGCACAGAAAACTGAAATGAGCTGTAAAACTGAATTTTCGGCTTTATTTGTATGCACCTTTCAAATTGTTATTTGCTAATCAATTTGTTAAGGTGACGTTACGTTGGTTTCCCCACAATATTTTGAAAAAAAAATATTAGCTCGGCAATAGACCCGTTGCATCATCACTTACGAAAAGAACGTAAAACAAATAGAAAGATTCGAGCAAGAGCTAAAAACAATGAATTACTCCAGCAGGTAGCTTCGCTGCACAGCTTACGTGCACCCCGTTGCAGCCAGACGTTTCCTCACACCGTTTTCACGGTCGCACGAACAAAAAAACAAGCGGTTGCAGCGACTACCTAGTCGCAATCGGTATTCTGCACACTTCCTGCGAATGTCGTACTTTTTTATTATTCTTAAGGCTACTTGTCCACGCGATTTTTTTTCAAACCGCTTATCAGAATAAGGGTCAAACTTGGTAAGACTACTTGTCCAGGCAATTTCTTTCAAACCGCTAATCAGATTGAAGGTCAAACTTGGTAAGACTACTTGTCCAGGCGATTTCTTTCCAACTGATTTTTAGAATAACGGTCAAACTTGGTAAGACTACTCGTCCAGGCGATTTCTTTCAAACCGTAAATCAGATTGAAGGGCAAACTTGGTAAGACTATACTTGTCCAGGCAATTTCTTTCAAACCACTTTTCAGATCTAGTTTCAAACTTGGTAATACTACATGTCTAGACGATTTCTTTCAAACCACTTAGCAGATTGGGGTCAAACTTAGTAAGACTACTTGTCCAGGCGATTACTCCCAAACCGCTTAACAGATTGGGGTCAAACTTGGTAAGACTATGTGACCAGGTGATTTCTTTCAAACCGCTCATCAGATCGAGGGTCAAACTTGGTATGAACTAAATACTACATTGGTCTGGGATCTGCTGAAATTTCCATAATTTTGTGAACTGGGAACATGGAACATGGAATTTGTAATTCATCACCATGCTAATTCGTCACCAGTGTCACTAGCGACAAAGCCACGGCATTGAAATTTGGAAATAATGGAAACCGAAACTCAATTTCGAATTTTGAAGTTAAATTTCGGTTTCCATTACGGTGCACAGATGAATTGTGCGAACAATCTATTTTTAAACTAATAACTAGACGCAATAACTTATGTGTCAAGAATACATACAATTTTTGCAAGAGTTGGACACCGTTTTGATGACGCAAACGTGTACATACACACTAAAGGCACTGTAGTGCACATCATTGTGTGCCTGCTCAGCCTCCACACAAATGATCACAAAACTTACAAAATTACCAAAACTTAACACTGTTCATGAATGCAAAAAAGAAAACTTTGGCAGACCTTATCACTCTATTGCGTAAATTAATCAGGTAATTTTTTTTTCAAGGCCCGTAGTTTATCAATCATGGGGTTCGAGCCGGCATTATCCTGGTCTGAAGGGGGACGATGCTAACCATTGGGCTGTATTTGCCTGCTTTGCTCGGGGTCCCCAGGACCCTTCACAAAGCTCGTTCTGTGTCTTGGGCTCTAGATTTTTGACCGAGAAGTGGTATGATGCCGATTGGGTGGCTTTTGCGGCAGAGGGTTCACTGTAATCAAAGGCAATCCGGCAAAAGCAATCAAAACACCACAATTCCTTCCAAAACCTCACTCTCAACCAACCACAGCTTCAGTTCCTCTATTAAATATTCTATTATGGGAATTGCTCGTAATAAAGTCATTGTGCAATGCATCCCTCTCTTGTAAAGAAATATTCAGCTTTTTAGTTGGTACAATAAAAAAATACGCTTAATATTTTTTTTTTGAGGGGGGGGGAAGGAGGTTTACTCATGCCTTATAAATTGGGCTCATCCTGTCCGGGGATTTTCGATTTTGCTGGAGGTGCAGATATACGTTAAGATGTCGATGTAGGATTTGGTTAACATCTCTGTTATGTGTGGTGCAGTGGCATCCTGGGCCACTGCACTGTGATCGGGGTTGGCGCTAATGATCTAGCCGTCGAGACGACATTAATAAGCCATGCCCCCCCCCCCCCCCCCCCCCCCCGCTAACATACGTTGGAACATGATCTAATATTCCTAATTTTTAAACCGAACTCTTCATATGCCTGACAGGACTTCTAAATCTTTCTGTTTTCAGATAAATTCAACATTACCGTGCAAAAGTCTTTTCCGAAGACATGGCTTCACCCCTAATTAAGATGTCTTCGGTTCCTTTCCTCATAATTAAGTAACGTTAGTTTGAATGTCTAACAAGCATGAAAGCTTCTTTCCTTTACATCTTTGTTGGAATATTTCCGATCCTGTTTTTCCTCTTGAATCTTCCGACTGACTGATTGCCGTTCCGCAAAGCTTCCTCTAGCTCAGAACGACTTGCGCTAATTAGAAAATCTTAACAATACTTTCACCGCATTTTGGCGTAAAAATCAATGACCTAAACCGCGTCCAATTAACGGCAATTCCCACCTACCTTGTCTTAACATATACCTATAACTAAGGAGAACTTAAAGCCGATGTGAAAGTGACGGAGAGAATTAAAATCGCAAGCCGGTTTTATAAGAGAAATGATTCTTTTAAATTCTTTTAAAAAGCATTTTTTTTTTAAATGCAGTACGTCAAACACACTTAGTTTTGCCTACGCCGCTATAATACGCGCGCCGGTTCTTGAGTCCTCTGAAAAATTGTGATCGACTTTTTTTGTCAGCAGCAGTGGAGCTCCCTGCATATATAGCATTGTAGACTGCTCTGCGGGAAAGCCGATCGGCCAGCTGCTGAAATCCGTTCATTGGTAAGCGTGTGCTATGCCAGCAGAAGAAAAAACCTTTTTTTTTTATCCCTAGCAGGCGCGAATTACGCTTAAAAAAAGGTTTTTCGTGTTAATAAAAAAAACCGGAAATAAACGTTGCTACTGGAGGCATAAGTGGTTAAGAAAGAATACTTGTTTCTGTTCTTTACTTGGAAAAAAAATGATTTTGCCAATGATAATCCTTACGAGATTCTTAGTGTATGTAACATTAGGGATGCCTTGTTTTCAACTTGCATTTCCAAACTTATTACACTGCAACCAGGGGTGTCGTGCCATTGGGGAACGGGGGGAGGGGGGGAAAGAATACGTGCCCCCCCCCCCCAGCCTTATCTCAATTTCCCATAAATAAACACGATTCTGGCTTGTGCGCGGACGGCGGGCCTCCTGGTGCCAGCCCTTCCTTTTAAAAAGTGTCAATTTGGGTCTTCCAGCTGTCTCAAACTCATTAAAGCGTTCCCCTAGCACTCAGCGATCCCCCATCCCCTAGTTGGAAAAGATTTTGCCCCCCCCCCCAATATTTTGTGGGGGTACGATGCCCCTGACGGTAACTCGTGTATCTCCATGAAATTTCACAAGCACACACATATGAACAACCACTTGAGGTTGTTCATTCGTGTCGTTATAGTTTTGGGTCTCAAAAAAAAATCAAAAACAGACCTTTATATAATTTTATATAACATTTTATATAATTCTTGTTCTCTGAAATCGAAGGTGAAATTGTAATTCACGGTTGTTATTCTGAAAAACTTATTGTGCACTTGTGCGCCTTCAGAGTTGTAAATTTTTATAGAGATAACGAGCTTGAGGGGGTGTGTGGTTTTTTTTGTTTTTTTTAGGCGAAGCTGTTTTTGTAGTATTCAGTACTGCGAGATAAAACAGAACGTCTGGCTCTTATCACTATTTGGTGGGTCTGAAAAAGAACCATATTTGTGCTTTTACAAAAGACTTTGTTTGGATCAACAGTCAAGCTCAGGAAGATTCTTCCAAACCCAAATTTGTTGTTCGTGTGTTGTATTTACGGTAGAATAACTTACTCCAGTGTATTCTGCAGTAGCCTTTAATGAATCCTTCTTAATTTTCAAGGTACTCTTGGGGAATACATCTTGCTGATATCGACGCGCAACGATTACAATTACATCCCTGGCTTGACTGTGGTTTAAAACGTGGTGGAGTCGCCGCTACCTTTTTCAGCTCTGTCAGTGCGCCTTGCTACCAGTACAGCTGACTCGATAATTTGCGTTGCATCATGGGAGGACTCAAGAAAGGACGCGACCATTATAGGATCGTAGAAGGGTACTGCAATGATGTCAGTGTCGGATTGGGCCACACGGGAACCCGGTGATTCCCGGGAAGGCCCCCACTTGGGAAGCCATTGTTAGGAAAAAAATTATGGAAAAGATGAAATTAATTCATAAAAATTGGATCTCTATCTATGTTACAGGAACACGTTTCAAATTTACGCTAATTTATTTAACATATTCTAGCTCTAGGGCTCCGCTCTTAACTCCCCCCCCCCTCCACTACAGGAGGCCATTGTTTAAAAAAAAATTATTTGTAATGAATTTGTATGAAAATTGAATCTCTAAGTTGCAGGGAAACGTTTCAAAGTCTTGCTGATTTCTATACATACGTTAGCTTGTAGGGCTACGCCTCTGTTTCTCTCCCCCCCCCCAGCCCCGACAAAGCCCTCGTAGAAAGCCCTCGTTTCAATTATTGAAAAAATTTTAAATGAAATTTTATGAGAGTTGTATCTGCAGATTGTCAAAAAAAAGTTGCAAATTCACGCAGATTTCTTTAAGAATATACTTTAGCTTTGGTACTTCCTTAGCAGCAGCCCCCCCCCCTCACCGCGAGACGTCCAGAAGCCCCTGCAGTACATTTCCGGGGAGGGCCAATCCCTCCCAATCCAACCCTGAGTGACGTGCGTCGTTATTATGCCTAAAAGCATCATCGTAATAGTAGAAGGCCAAAGACAGAACCCTGCGGAACACCGCATGTAGTGATACACAGCAACAAATTTAACACATCATTACCGCAGGGTTCAGACAAAACCTGGAAAACCTGGAGAACCTAGAAATCTCAGGAAAAATGAAAATAGAATCAAGATCTCAAGGAAATTTAAGGGAAAACAAGAAAGTTTTTGAAAAATCGGGGAAAATACCGGGAAATTTGATAAAATTCCTTTGTGACCGATCTGTAAGTTCCATTGAATTAGCAGATCAGAAAAAAAATCCTAGGCTAGTAGCAAACATTTTAGTTTGTGCTTTAATAATGTTCAAGTATTTTAGATACAACTTCAATAAACCAAAATGTTAGGCTAGTCTGGTACCAATATCTGTGATGAAAATGAGTTTAGTCCCGTTTGGACTATATGTTCTAAACAGCTATTTTCTGGGATGTTGCATTGTTTTCGCACAATTATTAATAAAACGTTAGCCTGTTTCCCTAATTAAAATCTTGTAAACACCTGGAAATAGCCGTTGGATGCACCTGGAAAACCTAGAACTGTCAGGGAAATTGAAAATTAGAAAATTGTCTGAACCCTGTTACCACACAATCATCATGGAGTTCTTACTCCTGGTTCAAAAAAAAGGCAAGGTGTTTATTGTGTACGCGGCCTATCTTGAGTCTTGCAGGTGTTTTATGAGCGACTACATCTTCCTGGAAGGGACGGTTTTAATCGACTGCCGCCATTGTTTTTGTAACCACATATCAACAAGGCACTCTGCTACCAAAAACATACAATTGATTGTCTGTGTCGTTCTGAGGCGAACTCAAGATAGGCCGCGGACACTATACGTACGTAATACTTCCAAGAACCCAGTAATAGAATTTTCATGTAGGAGAAAGAACTTTATCAGTGCTTGAAGCATTTGCATTTCAATGCCTGGTACCGCACGTATCAAACACCTGTATAGCGTCATCATGAACTTCCACCTTAACGTCAAACTTTGAAACCCTGTAATTCCGCCAAAACTGACATAGTCCAACGAAATTCGTTATTTTCGTTGGACTAAGTCAGTTTTTGGGTCGTGTCATAACTATCATATCAAAAACCAAAACTGGTAAAAGGGGCCGCCAAGTTACG
>JAHWFP010170593.1:0-12006 GCA_023313725.1 Lithobius niger
GTACTTGTCAGGGTCAATGGATTGGACCGTACCTTTCAGGGTCAATGAATTGGACCAAAACCTTTCAGTGTCAGTTTAATTGACTACAAGATGAGACGATAATTGCTCATCTCCAGGAACTGAACAGTATTCCAAGGGAATCGGGCCATTCCCAAGGTTTATTAAATTATTCAAAATTAAAACAGCAGGTCAAATGTACCGTAACACTGTATTAAGAACTATGAAATGCAGGTTTGCTAGAAACTCTGCAGATCAGGTCATTAAAGCAGCAGCATTTAGATATTGCCAAGAAAAAATATATATAAAAAATAATACCAGTAATAAAATAAGATAAGAATAAAAAATATAATAATGATGAAATATGGTATAACGCAATATCGCTGCATAGAATATTCTGAATAATAATATTCAAATTGTCTTTAATGTGACTAGAAATCGTCAAACGATTCAGTCTACTGGTACATAAAGATGTCCAGTACATTGCCACTCACGTTCAGGATGGCGATGTAACACATGCTGTTACACGAGTTGCTTTGCCTTGCGCAGGAGCACTCATTTTGGTACTAGTAGTTTTGTTGTTGGTGATTTGCGACGCACGACACGCACATGCATAAAAAAAAAATATGAATATAAGTAGAGCTAGGAAAACACTAGGCTCACGGCTATGAAATAAGGAAATTGGCATAAGGTAGTATTTATAATAAAGGTGTTTCTTAAAAGGATTATGTGATGCCTGAGGGTGATTGGTCTCTTTGTAGTGTCACATAATTAGTCAAAAGGGTAATACACCACGACTTACATTTCTTAAAGACACGCACTCGTCAAAAGGGGCGATAATTGCACATGTAACTATCATACTATATATAAGTAATGTAAATCGAGAGAATAAACAGAGAGAGAATGAATACCACTACTCGACATGCCATAGATATTGCCAATTCATAGCCAAAATACGAGATTGTTTCACGTGCTGAAACACGCGAAAAAATAGATTTTCAGCCTAGATTAAAATGATTAATTAGGCATTTTCAAAGGGTATACGTATAGATTACACTTAAAATCGGGGCTAACCAAGATTGACTTTGGAAAATGGAAAAAAATACCCCCCCCCAGGTCTTATTATTCTATCTATGAGTGCTAACTAACAAGCATGTTAGAACTTGTAAAATTTAGTACTCGCCAGTTTGGATCTCATTCAGGGACCAAAGAATTGATAAAGGATACAGAAATATACAAATTTCTGCGGCGACGTATAACTATGTTTAGATTATAAGACATTTATTTATAAAGTGTAATACTATTGTATCCCGATGAAATCTTGTCTCAAATCGCCATACGAAAGGAAGGTATAATAGATTGACAACGTCAATCAGAAAGGTTCATAATGAACTAGATATGTACATGATTAAAAAGAATCATGAATTTGGCTTAAAAGAAAAATAGGATAAATTACAGTCACAATTTGGCATCGAGTGACATTCTTCAAACTTCAAAGAAACGAAGAAAACAAGATTTCAAAAGGAGAAAGAAACCTTGAGTTTCAAACACAGCGTGTAATGTTGTCCGTTTTCTCTTCTCGTTATCCAGCCATGCGGAACTGGGTCAATTGAGCCAGCAGCAGCCAAAACGAAAACAGAGAGAGAGGGAATCCCCACGCAGCCTTGAACGACCTTGGCCAAAAAGATGAGGCCAACTCAAGGCCGATAGAGCACTCAGATGAGGAGATAGTACTCCAGCCTCCCAAACGAAAAGGGAAAACAAATGCCAATTAGAAGAATGAAGAAGATACCCTCATTCTTCTCAGCTAACAGCTACAAATTTATAAAGTGAAATGTAAATTGTTCAATTACAGGGAATTGCAATGTTCAAGTCATGCATGCACAAACATTACCTACAAATATTTAATCCAAATGCCAACCCAGAATACGTTGCTCATATTAATGGGGCAATTAATTACATAATACATGATACATGTTCTGGCTTTTGCGGGGGACTTTTTCCTCTGAACGGGGTTGTTTTTCCTAGCCGCACAACAATTTTCGGAATCTATGGGCCTGTTGGTGAAATACAAAGCTCTTACTAAGGTCATGTAGAGTGATTTTCTGTAAATAAAGAAGCTGGGTTTGGAAGCTAAAATGCAGGAACCATTAAGGTACCGTGATTTTAGTTTAGCCAGGGATTATGTTAAGGGATAAATTAAGCCTAATTAGTCTTTATTACAGAAACAATACAGTTAATTAATTATATGCATAATTCCATAAATATCATGCATTCATTAAAATGCATGAATCAAACATTATTCATGTCAGACCAAAAAGGGCTCCAGCGACTAAGATATAGAAGGGGCCGTTTCAAAGAAGACCGGAACTGTGTACATTCCTTTGTAAATTGAACCAGCGTAATTACAACTATTGTTAAGTTGAGGAGATGGCATTTCTAACTACGACATTATTTACGACGCGATCAGCGAAGCATAGAGTTCTCGGAAGGAATTCCAATTAGTTGGAACGTCATCCTTGATCGAACACGATCCCAAATTACAACAGTTAATTTATTGCACGAAGGTCTGCAGGTGACAGTTCATTAAAGCGGCGAGCTACTCAAGCGCACAATACCGAGAAGCAGCTGATGCGCCTCGAACGCGACAATACAATGAATGACAAGCGCAACGGTACCTAATTCACTTTTAGGACCTGAACTGTCAAGACCCGCAATTTCTATTCAGAACACTAATCAATCATAATAAATTGCTAAGCGACAACGCACTAGTATTTAAGCGGACCTCAGGAATGCGGCATCATTCATTCAATTTTTAAGGGTTTACACGTTGCCACCATTCTCTGAGCCTTGCTATTCACGAACGTCTAAAAGCCGTGCCGCGCGCCCGACGTACGACACCGGGAACGGGAAGCCGGGTGCCCGAACGCCAGCTACGGCGGAGCTCACGGGAGATAAGTATCATTCCGTATCATTAACAACGATTGTTGTATTTGAATTATAGTAAGCCGAGCGCTTAATCGTTTAATACCAATCATTACCAATTAACCTTTATTTGGATTATTCTAATGCAACCGTAGTAAGAATGCCAATCGCCAACTATTGTTGATTTAATGTAATCAAGCCGATCTCGAAATACAATCCTTATAACTCGATTATTGACCAGTGTGGTCCATATTTTGTACAACGGAGAGTCGATTAAAGGCCCAAAATATTATTGAATTGTTGCTTATCATTACGCCTCCCTTTTCAAGTGCCATATTTATGTGTTATAATTAGGTTAACTACAACCGATTCATCCTGACAACAATGGTTTATATTGTGGCGTTTGTTCACTAAAATAGATCATTACATTGTGTCCTCCGTTCTTCAACTGCCGCTTTATCTAACCACTGTTACCCACCATGAACCGTGAGCTCCTGATAATTAAAAATCATGAATTTTTATCCTTGTACATTTTAAGAAGTAAAGTGAAATTTCAATCATGTAATCCCCTTTTTTACTGCACACTTGACGTTTTTGTTTGTAATCCGTGCACTTTTTTTACGGCTATTGCGTTGCGCTACAAAGGATTATGCATGCAGTCGATTGTTGCTGCCCACTTTGAAACAATTCAACTCAGCTCTGAAAGCTTACATCTAGGAATAAAGACGCCATTCTATTGTTTCTAGCTGCCAATTTCGAGGCCTGTCTCGAAATTAACAACGTAGCTTAGTTTGGTTTAAATCTGTATGCGCTTAACCGACACACGGATTCCTTCAAAGGGTTTCAAAGGTTTTAACGAGCGTTAACCACTCCTGGTCCAGTGGTGGCGCCACAGGGGGGGGGGGGCGAGAGCCCCGCCGTCGGGGAAGCTTTGCCCCCCTGTCGGGGAGGAACCGAGATTGTCGTCGGGGAACAGCCGGAAGACTGAGTCCACACTACGACATAAAATTCATAAAAATTTGGGGAGGAAACGCTCCAAATAGAGTTTGCCGTTTTGCTTCATTAGTCCTCATGACCTCCATATTTAAGAGCTGTCGTAGTTAATGCAGAAACGTTAACTAAATATGTACAAAACAAAAGTTGTTAAGAAGTCTAGTTAAGTTTTCGTCATTTGAATTCGTGATACCAATGAACTGAGCGAAAATCGTGTACAGTAAGTGGCTAAACTGGAAATTGATTTGCTGCGTTAGACCGTCAACTCCATGATTTGACAGGCATCTTAGTTATGAGACATGTTTGGGATGCCAATGTCTTACCAGTTATTTCTAAAAGGAGAAGGCCCGATTTTAAAAGCCCAACGCACAACACGAATGACGGCCAACTGTGTGTTCTTGTTATGGTTAAATATTTTTCAAACCTAAATTATTCAGTGTTAGTTAACGCTAATTTAATAATATTAAAAAAAAATGATTCATCAGTTAATTTAATTTGTAAATAAAATGTGTAAAAAAAAACAGAATTTTGGTCATAATTAGGTTTTTACGACCTCTCGTGCTAAAGAATGTTTACGAAAAACATCCGACATTTCCCTAACAATGTGGTGCAAACGTGTCTCGGAAAGCCCAAAATAGGTCCTCAAATAGCGTAAAATGCTTCAGCTTCCGGGGAATCATTGCCCCCCCCCCCCCTATCTGGAATTGGCTGGCACCACTACTGTCCTGGTCTTCATTTTATCCTTCAACAATCAACTTTTTAGCAAAGACATAACACGTGCACGAGGAATGGATCTGGAGTTTGCTGAGCGGCAGTGTTGCCTAATTACAATGTTAAAATAATGAGAAACAATCAAAATGATCGTTCAGGAACCCGTAACTCCAGAATGGCTCAACCAATCGAAACAGTAGTATCTCTGAGGATGAAGCCCAAGGAAAGTTCTGGCATAAATCATCTTTCATTTTAGGTAGGCGCAGGAGTTTTTTTCTGAAATCGTGTCACATAAACACAACAACAACACCAAGAAGTGAACAGTTTTCAAATTTCATTGTGGCTCTCTACGTTTACTCTTGCATGGAATTATATAAAAGTTGGTCTGAATATACCTTTCATACCTATCTACTAACTGGCCAAGTTGGGTCGAAATATATTGAATAGTGAAACGAAGTCCTCGCTGATATGGCTGGAAAATGCACGTTTATTTGTCAGACATAACAAGAAATGCACGCCCTCTCATGGCGTCTGCCAGCACTGACCTTTATAAGAAACTGGATTGGCTGTACTAGCAGCTCAGTTCTTACATTTCTCCCCCCCCCCCCCTCCCGGTACAGGGACTTTGGTTCCGTGGGGTTCGCCCACTGATGCCTGGTTCCCCTCCAAGTGGAGTGCTTTTTCTGGTGGATCCGGCTGGGTAATGTACTATGGCCTCGATGTCCTTGGTTCTGCCTCTTGGGTTTCGGCTCCTTCCCGGTGACGCAGCTGATCCAGATGCTTCCGTCCTTCTCCTTTCGGTGTTTCCACTATAAAGGATAGAGGGCCCGTGCAGTCACGAATGGTTCCTCGGCCCCACCCTTTTGCACTTTCCTTCTGAACCCAAACCAGGTCCCCGGCTTCCAAATGGCGAGGCTTTGCCTTGGCATTGTGTCTTGCCTGCTGTGCCCATGATAACTCCTCCAACTGCCTACATGGATCTGGCCTCAGTCGTTCTAGTGTCGTTGGCATCCTGTGTCCCAAAAATAATTCGGCTGGCATCCGTCCTGTTGATAGGTGTGGCGCCGCCCCAAAAGGGTTCGAACTGCTTTCGGGCATCCGAGGTGGACTCCAATTCGGCTCGTACTCTGGATTTGAAGATCTGCACTAATCTCTCCGTCAATCCATTGGTCTGTGGATGGTAGGGAGCAGATCTGATGTGCACAATGCCCTGCTCCCTACGGAAAACTTTGAACTCGTCTGCAGTGAACTGGGGTCCTTTGTAACCAGCTGTCTCGGTATCCCATAATGTGTTATCCACTCCTCCAGAATATATATATATATATATATATTTATATTCAATAAATAAATAAATATATATAATTACACAACTTCCGCAACTCAGCCATCGGCAGCAGCCATCGGAAGCGCAGCAGCTGCAAACGATGCCATCTCCGCCATCTACCGACGGAACGACAAATTATAAGAGTAACAGCCGAGCCCCGCTGAGATAGTAGCTGCGCCCGGATCGCAACGGCCAGCAGCGCGAACATATGATGCCATCTACCGACCGAACAGTAAATTAAATGAGGGGGGGGGAGCGAGACGACGCGGAATGAGCGAGCGAAGCGAGCGACTCCGCTAGTATCAATGGTTTTTGCTGTTGTAGTCGAGTTCATTGCTGCTACCTCTGGCCACTTCGAGAATGAATCCACTAACACCAACCACATTCTCCCTTCAAAAAGCCCTGCAAAATCCAGGTGGACCCTATCCCATGGGTAGTTGGACACATTCCATGAGTATAAGGGCACTGGCTGCTGTTTGTCCCTGTGTTTCTGGCAGCCTTCGCATTCGGCCACAAATTGTACCACTTGTGCATCTATTCCGTGCCACCACACGAAGTGCTTGGTGAGGGCCTTCATGATTCTTGATCCTGGATGCCCTTCATGTTAACGCTCCAACACTTTCCGTTGAAGTTTCTTAGGAATGGCCATCCATCCCAACCACCATATCACTCCGTCCTGTACTGCCAACTCCTGGCATTTCTCCCGAAATGCTTCTAGGTTGTAGGGTATCTGTGGATCTGCCTTCGGCCATCCCAATTCTATAAAAGTAGGCTACCAATCCGTTCAACACGGGATCGGTCCGGGTAACCCTTTGGAGTTCTTCAGCTGATAAGTGAATTTCTCTCAGCTTTTCTTGCTCAACTTTCCGAACAGACTCCAACTGTTCCACTTTTGTTGGCATGTCCCGCTGGGGTAAGCGAGAAAACATATCTGCCAACACGTTTGTGCTGCCTTTCTTATATTTGATCACATAGTTGTATCCATTTAACAGCAGTACCCAATGGACTAATCGACTGCTGGCTACCTTTGGTAAATCCCGCTGATCCCCAAAAATTCTTTCCAATGGCTTGTGATCTGTCCGTAGGATAAATAATCGGCCTTGGATGAACTGGTTGAACTTGACGACCCCAAAAACAACAGCAAGGCATCTTGGTCAATTGGTGCATAGTTTTTTCTCCGCGGCCGTCAAGGTTCTGGATGCATATGCCACCAGTATCTCTTGGTTATCCCTGTTTGGCTGCAAAAGCACCGCTCCCAAACCTTCGGCTGAAGCATCACATTCGATGCCCACAGGCCTATCTAACCTCTAAGGAAGAAGGGTGTCCTCTTTTTCCTACTGGTCATTGGCAGCTTGAAACACTTGCTCCTCTGCAGGACCCCAAGACACTTCTTTTCCCCCACTGGTCTGTGCATGAAGTGGTCCGCACAATCCATGCAGGTTTGGCACAAATCTCTCGTAGTCAGTTATGGCTCCAAGGAAGGCCCGCAGCTGGGTTCTGTTCTCTGGGGTCGGAAGGTCTCGAATGGCCTGCAGTTTCTCCTCCAATGGGTGTATTCCATTCCTGTACAGCCGCCCCAAATACGTAACCGATTCCTTAAGTAACCGCACTTTCCAGGCTTGTGTAACCAGGCCTGCCCTCCTTAACCGTGTCAAAACCAGTCTCAGATTTGCAATGTGTTGCTTGTCATCTGGCACCAACACAATGATGTCATCCAATAGCTTTCCAGTGTAAAAACTCCCTTCAGGATGTCATCAATGAATCTCTGAAATATCGCTGGGCCACATGAGAGCCGAAAAGGTAGCAGTTTGTAGCGGTATGTGCCTACGTGGGTAGCTATCGCTAATAACTATTTGTACTCGTCATCCACCTCCATCTGCAAATACGCGTCTTTCAAATCAATCACCGAAAATCGCTGTCCTCCTGCCACTGACACCACCAGGTCATCGAAGATGGGTAGAGGATGGTGATCATCCACCGCCATATGGTTAATCGTCACTTTAAAGTCTCCACAGATTCGCACTTTTCCGTCTGGATAGAGACGATTTACGGTTGGGTCAATCTTCACTAAAACTCCTGCTTCCTTCAGGCGTTCAGTTCTTTTTCCACTGGTCCACGCATCGGGAAGGGAACTCGCCTTCCACTGAGTTTCCGGGACATTGCTCCTGGATTTAAGTGTACCTTAGCCTTGACTCCCTGAATGGTTCCTAGATTGTTAGTGAACAGTTCATGGAACTCTACCATAAGTTCTTTGCAGATCCTCTCCGGGTCTGGTGACGAAGGAACTGGGCACGTTGCTCGTACTGTAACTTCACATGGAAGTGGTAGTTCAAACGCCCACAACCATGGCCATCCAAATAACAGAACGTCGTTGGTCTCCACTATCACCCTCTTTTCCAGCCTTACCTTGAATCTGGACTCTCCCAGGATTTCAAGTGGCTGGTGGTTGTATCCGGTTAGCCGCGCTGTGGGCTTCAACTTTGGTTTGCCTATTCGTTCCCACAGATTCTGCGGAATGGTTGAGAGACGAGCTCCAGAATCATACTCCATTTTCACTCGCATTCCATTCACTTCAGGCTCGATGGTGGCTCGGGAAATTTATTCCTACCCGTCCCTCTGATGTGGCATAAACCGAAGTCTGAACCAGATTGGCTGTCGCTGCTATATTCTTCATTCTTATCCAACATGTTTTTCACCAGCTTCCGATTCCTTTTGTCCGAATGTTCCTTCCTCAGCCGTCTGGTCTCAACCCCTCCTTTCGCCTCTTTCTCGGGGCAGCACCTTGAAAAATGCCCCATTTTTTGGCATACATAGCACGAAGCTCGTTCAGCTGCACACCTGCCCTTCGAGTCCCCATGTCGCCACTTGCAGTTAGTGCAAGGGGGTTGCCGTTCGTCATCTGCCCCTTTTTGTTTCTCCGACGCTGGTCCCTACCGTGGATCCGAAGTACGGCCCCTGTGGTCTCTTGCTGGGTTTCTGCCTCAGCTTTCTCCATGGGTACTGCCAAATCCACCACCTCTCGAAAAGCCACAGGACGAGCGCTGCCTAATCTCCCTTGCTGCCCTCTGATAATGTATGCCACCCGCAAAACGAACCCTCAGTCTCGCATCCAGAGTTCTTGTGTAGTCACAATGCCTGCTTAACTCTTTCATACGAGTGGCAAATTCACAGAAAGATTCGTTGTCCTCTCTTACTGCTTGTTCAAACTTTATTCTCGCTGCAAAAAGTGTAACTTCCGGTTTGAACAATGTTCAAAAACCTTCCTTGACTCTAATGTAGGTTCGGTCTTCAACATTATCCGGGAAAAAATTATTCCTCGTAGCCGACAATGCAGATGCACCAACAAAGGCCAACAATAGATCCCACCTTGCTGTCTGTTCCCTTTTGATTCTCTCTCAAGCCCCTTTACTTGGCACACACGCTCAAACTGAAAAACGTACTCTTCCCATTTTTGTTTGTGCTTGTCAAAAGGGTTCATCCGAAAGTATTCCATCCTTCGTATAATCATTTGCTCTTCATCAGCCATCTTTCAAATTGTTTTGCTATACCACGGTAATGACGATTTGTTTACCCTGGTTTTTCCCGCAATTTCGGCCAAAACAAATTGATTTTCAATTGTCCGCATGTTCACTAACTGTTCTTACGTGATTGTTTCCATTTTCTTCGTGACATCGATCGTTACCTCGTCGCCAATGAAATATAGTCCTCACTGATATGGCTGGAAAACGCACGTTTATTTGTCGGACATATCCACAGCAACAACAGAAATGCACGCCCTCTCGTGGCGTTTGCCAGCACTCACCTTTATAAGTAACTGGACTGGCTGTACTAGCAGCGGAGAAATTAATAGTTTCAGTTTTGCTGGAGAGAGGACTTACTTCAATATCGCCGTGTATGATTTGAAAACTCCCAGTTGAAATAGCGCTTGCACATAGCAGTGACCCCCCCTTTCTTCCTTCCTACCTTACTTTCCAGTCATCCACTCCCCAGGTCGATCTAACAGTATCTTATATTGTTGCTATTTCTACCCCTTGTGTACGCAGTAGTATTTGAAAACCCCCGGTCTAAATAGGACCTACATAGAGCAGCCACTTGACTGACACCCCCCCCCCCGCCCTCGATTTTTTACTTCTTTCTTCCCAAACCCCAGATCTATCTAACAATACCTTCTATTGTTGCCGTTTCGACCCCTGCACACAGTAGTATTTGAAAACTCCCGGTCGAAATAGCACCTGCGCAGCAGCAACTATAATGACCCCCCCCTCCCTTCCGTCTTTTCTTCTTTATTTCCAAACTACAGGTCGACCTAACAATTCCCTGCATTTTTGCTATTTCGACTCCCTGTACACATAGCATAAGGAAGAGGGAAGAGCACGAAGCCCTGGGAAGAATCTGGTGAACCTCCTCTGTACACGCTCGATAACGTGAACGTCCCGTTTCAGGTAAGGCGACCACACACTAGCACAGTATTCCAACTTAGGACGCACCAGAGCCCGATAGAGAGGCAGTAACACAGTTTTGCTTCTACTACCCACATGTCTCCGTATCATAGCCAAACCACTATGCCCTGACTTAGCAACCCTATTGCAATGCACCGAGTATTTTCCAGTGCTGCTATGCCAAACCCCCAAATCTTTAACATGCTCACTATCTTCTAAGATCGTTCCATTTAGCACGTATTGGAAAAGTGGTACATCCCTAACATACCCTTGCCTAAACACCTGGCACTTTTTTTGATTAAATGACATACAGTTTTCCTGCTCCCACTGACAAAGTGAGTTGAGGTCCTCCTGCAGTAGTAGGCAATCTTCAATTGTCTTCACAGACTTATGCACCTTAAGATCATTTGCAAAACCATTGATGATCGACTTGATGTTCTAATCGATATCATTAATGTAACAGAGGAAGAGGAACGGCCCGAACACACTTCCCTGCGGAACACCACTTCCAACGTCGGCCCACTCAGATGCAACATTGTTAAATACCACTCGTAGCCTTTTTAGCCAATTTCTGATCCACCTCAAAATGGGAAATGGGATCCCCATACTATCCAGTTTAATGATGAGCAAGGCCTTGCTCATATCCAACAGCACACAGTCCATCCTCGCTTTGTCATCAACTGCGTGTGTCCAATCATTTACAGCACTCAGCAAATTTGTGGCAGTAGATCGACCTCGCCGGAAGCCATGCTGCATCTCTCCAGGGATACCTAAGGTTTGCAGGCCCTCAGTCAAAAAGTCTTTAATGAACCTCTCGAGGATTTTTCCAACCACACAGGTCAGACTAATTGACCTGTAGTTAGTTGCCTGGCAAGTGGATCCACTCTTGTACACTGGGGTGACATTTGCGCAAGTCCAGTCAACTGGAATTGAGCCAGTAGCAATGGAGCGATTCATAATTTTGGCCAAGGGGGGTCCCAGGGGTTTGCAGGCCTCCCTCAAGATACGATTGTGTATGCCACCAGGACCCATAGCTTTTGCAATAGGAAGATTTTCTAGCATTTTGGTAACAGCGTCAGCACTAATTTCAAGGGCACCCCACTCGTATGGGGGTTCATGAGCAGGTTCCACCGGCATGGCTGGGATTGGTCTTCCCTTCCTGCTAACGGCAGTTGCAAACAGTTGGTTAAATGCCCTAGCAATGTCTCCATCAGTCGTCCAACACCCGCCTTGCTCATCACGTAACTCTTTGCACTTGTGAGTCATCTTCTTTTTAACCCGATTGCAATAACTGTAGAAGAGCTTGGGATTAGTTTTCATGTCCCTTGCAAGTTTAATCTCATAATCGGCTCTAGCCTTCCTAATTAGGCGCCTCCTACGTTTCGTAATTTTCCGTTTTCCGTATTGTCGGCGCAAATTTTTGCGCTCCCAAAGAATGAACTGAGCGCTATTTGTCAGTGCAGGAGCGTAAATTGCACTTTGCGCCCCTTGTAATTCGAGCCCTGGATATATCGAACAACTTCGTTGGCGTTCGAACAGTGAAACCCCATAATTCAATACTTAAGTTCAAAAGGAAAGGAAACTTTCAAAATCTTTGTTTTCTTCATCAGGCTTAAA
>JAHWFP010170594.1:3201-29252 GCA_023313725.1 Lithobius niger
CCCCCCCCCCCCCCCCCCCCCCCCCCCCCCCCCCCCCCCCCCCCTCCTGGGATACAGAACCACGAAAAAGTGGTGGAGTTTGTAACTTCCTATGAAAATATATTCCATTTACATTTTAAAATAAAAAAAATCATGGTATGCGTTTGTGATAAGATAAGCCTAAAATCTAAGCATGTTTTTAATGGTCGGCCCACGGCCTATATGTTGTGGTCTTCCTGACGTCCAAATGGCATCATTATCTGTAGGTGTAATGCAATGGTAGGTCACACGGGCACCATTGAGCCCGAACAGAGGCCGGCAAGGCCACGCGTAAGGGAAGGAAAACAAAGTCGTTGTCGTCAGAAGCAGCCTATAGGAGAAGTCACATGTTACTTACGTACGGAGGAAAATACGCAATATTCCAGACCGGCAAGAACGATTAAACAATTCTTGGTGAATTTTCGATAGTCAATTTGCTGTGGATGGAAAAAACCTAGCCGACTATCATCTTCAGGCACGCAATAAAAACTCCAAACACCACCATTTATTTACAGTCCATTAGATTCGAAATTGGTGTTAACTTGGCCTTCGATATTTACAAAGTACTGCACATACAAGGTAGGCGCGTGATGCTCATGCACTGCCTCCGTTATTTTGAAGGCCGTTATTCCACTTTTTTCTTAGATGCTCTCTGAAACCAGCATCCAAAAGGAACTGGATTGAAAGGTTAGACGGTCCCTGGATATTCATCAGCACGGCCATCTCTCGGTTGTGGTGTTGAATTGACTAGGATTCGAGGTCTCTCAGGCGCGAGTCTCTGCTCGAGTTTAAAATTAGCAACGTTTCAGTTCCTTCCCAATGGATGCGGTGTTAGGTGTCCATCTGGTGTACTGCAATGCCGTTTATATCTTTCTGTTCCTGGTATCACTGATATGTTGTTTTACTTGTGCCCTTATGCCCGCATGTGTCTCACCAATATAGACGGCATCACAGTCAGCACATGGTACATGATACACTTCTTCTCTCGTGTTTACTATTTTTTGCAGTTTTACTATTTTTTCCTCATACTCCTCGTATTTCTTCTTTCTACCACCTTCTTCTTTGTGCAATACTTTCGGCAGGAGCAATTCTTTAAGGCCTTCTCCTTTTTTCACATAGGAGTCAAAGCCGTTATCCCTTGAGTATTTTCTGGATTTGTCAGTTACTCCCTGAAGGTAGGCAAGACCTACCCTAGGTGTATGTATAGCCTCTCCTTCCATATTATGTCCTCTGTTCTTATCTCTTTTCTGCAACGCGTCCTGCATCAACCTGTCGAGGCACTTGGGGGGGGGGGGGGGGGGGGGCCCAGGAGAAAGAACTGCCTTTCGCTTCTTGAAGGAAAGGACGTGCGACTTCTTGTGAACTAAAAAAAAGTCACATGTTGTGTCGGTGTGTTGAAGGCGCAGCGAAGGACTCCCGTTGATGTGGATCGAGCGGCACTATACAAAGATAGGCTGGTGTGCCGTGCGGTGGCGAAGCAGCAAATACTGTAATTAAGATCAAGGAGAGGTTAATGGATCGATGATTCATGGGTCCCTGGTTTACAGGTGCCCCGATCTATTCCATCTTGATACATGGAGATGACAGAAATGTCAGGACGAGGCATGACAACTCGTAGTACAGGCCGGTCTGAAGAGGCTAGAGACTGCACCGCGGAAGGAGTGATCAAACGTCAGTGGAAACAGGACGTTGTGGATGGGATCAGTGGCTTGACTGGTACTGGGCACAGGTAGGCTGCCCATGGGTCATGGACCGACGGACTGGGTCTCATCTTAAAACATAGTGAAAGCGATATTGGAGACGAGGCAGGAGGCTCTAGCGTAATCCGAGGTTTTCAATGCAGTATGCCGAACTTCTGTAAGTAGATTAGCTGGCTGTAAATCCGGAATGGGTGAGGTATTCCTGACCTGGAGGACAGCGAACAGAAAGAGGACCGCAGAGTAAAGCCCGAATTCCAAGTCTTGGTCCTCTGCGAAGGGACAGAAGACATACTGGCGCTTGGGTGGCTAAGCGCAATAAACGCCGCAGGTGGTGTTGGTAGTGGAGCATTAAGAAGACAGAAGGACTGCAGACTGCAGTCCAAGCAAGGCCCAGAGTCCGGTCCTGGTCTTCAGTCTCTGATCCATGACAGCCTGGACGCAAGGGTGTACTACTCCGAGGTAAAACAGCAATGTCTTCAAGGAGGCAGGCGGACAGCAGGGTGCGGTCCACAAAAGGATTCCGGGCTCGGGTGTTGAGGCCCGGTCCCAGAGCCCCAGCGGCTGGTCACAAGGGCAAACATCCGTAGCAGGTATAACAGCTGATGTACGCAGCAGCTTCTTCGAGAAGGTAGGCGGACAGCAACTGCGGTCCGCAAAAGGCTCCGGGTCGGCACATAATTCTTATTTGGAGCCCGGTCCCGATCTCCGAGCCCCGAGCATCCAAGGACAAGTAGGACCGAAAGTTCGGGTCAAAGGTGATTGGGCTAATAGCCGAAGCAAAGGTCCTCTTCGGGAACCGACGTATTCATAACTGATGCAACAGCAACGTCATCAAGAAGGTAGGCGGACAGCAAGCTGGGGTCCACAAAATACTCTGAGCTGGGCGAGGGGGCCCAGTCCGAGCCCCGGGCGTTGGAAGACAAGTAGAACCGAAAATTCGGGTCAAAGGGAGACTGGGCCAAGAATCCAAGTGAAAGTCCTCTACGAGGACCGGTGTACTGACGTCAAAGACGGTCCGTTGAAAGCTTGCAGAGATGGTTGAAAGAGGAACAGAAAAGGCGACCACACACGGTGATGCCCTAGGAAGAAAGATGACTAGTGGTCCACCCCGGACGCTTATATAGAAGCCTGGACCCCACACATGTGCAGTAGGGCGATACGAGCCCAGCAGGAAAGTCAACAAATTTCGCTAAGGGTTGAGAGCTCCATTAGGAAGGATATGCTAAAGAAAAATAGGTAATGCACATGTTCGTCGCCATTAAAAAAATCATTTTACAGCGCCTTTTCATGGTGCAATACATAATAGAATGAAGAATCGTCCAACCCAAAGCTGATGGAAAATTTGTGATTAAGTTTCTTTATTTTGAAGACATAATAGATACATGAAGACAATAGAGGCAGCCAGGTAAACAAAAGAAGAATGGGGAGAGACTACGAAAAGAGAAACGGACAAAACAGAAATCCAATGAGCTAAGTCGACAACCTTGATGGTTTTTTTCCAAAGTTTTCCTAGCCAAAATTTGATAGAATCACTGGTGTAAACTGGAAAGTTGTATAGTATCTTAAACAATACCAACTTAACAAAAATATCTCGATTAATGCCAAAGCCAAGGACAAAATTAAACTGCTAAAATAACTTAACAGCAGGGAAAATTAGGTAAAATTGGGGGAAATTTTTATGTCAGTCAGTCATGCTTACGACTAACAAGTCAAGCTTTGTCCAATTTATTTGCAGATTTGCGTGTTTTGGGGATTTTTATAATGATTGCCTACAATTACGATAAGTTCCACAGTTTATATCATGTTCTATAAATTGCTTCTGTCGAAAGCTTGAAATGCCCATTTAAGGCGGAGGCCATCTACTCTTGCGAATCCTCAGTTTCAGTCGTTACACTTGTTTTACGGATATCTTGTAACATTTGGGATAGGTAGCCTGTATTCAATAAGGCTGATCCGATACCACTTCTACCGATCGAATACAGATACCGATCCAATATCGCATGATACCGATACTGATTTTATTTAAGGTAAGACCTTGTGTTGAGCTTAATTCCAAAAACATGGCAGTATAAAGACAGGGAACACAAAGTTCTCGATGCTGGTACCGTTTCGTTCAGGATGAGACTAAATGTTACGTTTCCTGAATCCTAGTAGTCAGCAGACAGTTCCCTATCAGCAGTGTTAAAGTGTAGTATTGGCACAGAATCGCTAAGAAATAAAGATTCCGAACCGATGACGATACAGTGAATATTTAATAGGGATGTGCGATACTCGAAAAATTCGAGCCGAGCGGAGTATGAAACTTGTACTCGAACTCAGCTCGCGTCCATACTCGAAAAACTCGAATCCGGTGAAAATGCGATAACTTAGTCAATTTTTGACCGATTTTGACATTCCAATATACCAAATCGATCGTCTCGACGAGAGCTTTCCAGTGGTGGTGATTCAAAGTCAATAACTGAAACCATTTTCAAGTTATATCCTTAAAACTGAAAAAAACATGGCCCACACAGTCAACTAAGCACGATCTTTGTTCCTATTATCTTAACAAATTAAAGGGAAACTTGCAAATAAAATATTTCCGTCAAATACTCGATTCTTCTGTTGCAAACTCGGTTCGACTCGGATTAAAATATTTCTACTCGCAATTTTTCTAATATTTACTGATATGATTTTCTTAGTATTCAAACTTTTTGACTGCCCTATATTTGGCTGGAATCCTAAACAAAAGAGAACTTGCAGAATTGACCAGCATAATATGAAGAATCAGGCTAGTAGCTGAAATTACGTGCAAAACATCGAAGAGTTTGTCTAACTCGTCCATCTGGCTAGCTGACAACAACATCTGATCCAGGTCACATCTCAGTGTGATTTTGCGACCACCATTTGCATAAGCCAGAGCTAGAAAGTTTAACGACTCCTACGCCCAGGGACGGTAGTTTACCGCAATGAAATATTTTTGCACTATGCGCACCACAGTCAAAATAAAAGCATGAGGGGGAGGTCAAAATTAGTTTCTATTGCCTAACCGAAAATATACACTACCTGTACATTTTTTGCATTCAGTTCTTGGATGCTGCGTAACCTTGGAGGATTTAAACTCAACATCCTCCTAGCTCAGTGACTCACCTGCGCATGTGCACATGCAGACCCGCCATAAATGGTTTTAGAGCGATACGGTGCTACTTTTCCTCTCGATATGTCATGGTGGTGACTCAAGAGGGGAGGTTGAGTGGGTGCAGGTAATGTATATTTTCGGTTAGGCAATAGTAACCAATTTTGACCTCCCCCAGGTAAAATTGGACTTGCTATGTGCCGTTACGAAAATAACCACTACCTGTAAATTTCTTGTATATTTACAGTTGACCTTGTCAATCCATTGTGGTGGGCACTACATGACGAGTTCTCAAGGGTGTGAGCTGGGTTCCCAAAGAGAGCTGGTCTTCCGCAGATTTCTAAGTGCAAAGGCTATCTGCAACTAGTCTCAGCAGATTTCAATGTGAAAAGGCTGTCTGCAATGAAGGAAACTTTCTGAAGAATGGCAGAGCATGAAAGCTGAGGTTTTCGTCGAAGAAGGGGAGGGGGGCTTACCTTAAGTTGGTTGGGGAGACGGGACCCAACATCTTGATGGCCGAGGATGAATTCAAGAGGTAAGTGATGTTAAGACAGTTTCTTCATGAATGGGTGTGGGACAGTGGAAGACATGGTGGCGTGGATCACGTAAGTCTGGATTAACAAGTATCCAAGTTGGTTAGGGCTCGAAAGTTCATGGGGAATGGCGGGCATTCAGCTTGTTGTTAGCAGCAGTGAGAAGAGCAGTTGTTTGACGTTGACGACAGGTTGAAGTGTTGGTGGCAGGTGTCACGTAGATGAAGGTAACACAGCAGTGTGTTGTCATGGAAAAAGCATGACGTTAAGAACTGCCGCGGGGAAGGGGGGCGGGCATGTTACAAAGGATTGTGGTTTCGAGGCGGAGTTTCAGTGTGAAAAGAGGAGCGAGTAGGTAGCCGCTAGATCAGGAGGAACAATCATCGTGAAGACAAGTTCATGAGGGAGAAGCCCCTTGAAGAGGAGGTTGAGACACTGATGTTCATCGACATGCAGGAAAAAAAAACAATAGAGTGCAGGAACCCGACAACTGGTTCAGCAGGGTAGAACGAGGGAGGTGGTGCAAAAGGGATTGCCCGGCTGGCACAAAAATTCAGTGATGCGTGAAACTTTTCGTTGTGTGGAAAATTTGGATAAAATTTGGTGGGTTGCCTCTTGGGAGGACGAGGCTAAAGCTGGCTTGGAGGAAAGCGGCGGAAACAGACGTTGTTGAGTGCGGAGTTCAACTGATTCATTTCGGTGAGTTCATTCATCACTTATCAGAGTCACGAGTCGTAACTCGGTTGGTTGCGGGATGCATCCTGTCGTTCTTGTGCTTCTGGGTGAAGGAGCAGAAGTGAAGGAGCGAAGGGTGATGGAGCGTCATTACGGATGTTTTGTTCTGGAGGGCGAGGGTTAGGGATGCCATTGGGTCCAGTTAACAAGCCATGATTTGATGAGCAAAGGTCCCAAAGCGAAGGGTGCATGGCGAAGGGTCTTCGGTCGAGTGAAGGGTTTTCAGTAGGGATCGACCGAGTAACAAAAAACCGAGTCTGGGCCGAGTCCGAGTAATTATGAATACCCACCGAGCCGAGTCCGAGTAGTAAAACCGGGTCGTAGATTTTCAATTTTTGCTGTATGTTTAATACGCAGCTTTTTTTTTACGTTGGTTTCGTTCTTTTTCTTTTTTTTTTTGCTTTCCCTCATTTTCAATTTGTATTCGTTCAGTTTTGTATTGAGCATAGTATAACAATGAACGAAAGCAAATATAAGGACGAAACCAACTTTAAAAAACTGTAAAATACTAGTCATTCTTTCTTCCAGATTTTTTAATTATAAACTTTACGTTATTAAATAAAGTGAAATCAAAAATTAAATTAACCAGCAATTCCTTGTTCCAATTCATATTTTTTTAATAATAAAGTGAAATGAAAAATAAAATGCATTTTGGTTACTTTGTCTCCCGATAGGCCTTTGTTGGCTTTAACTCTTTAAGCAACGATGTGGCCCAAGTCGAGTAACGACGTGTATATACGCCGAAACTTTTATGGGGAAGTGCGGGTTGAAAAATGCAATTTTTGGCCAAAATATCGACATGAGAAAAGCTGAAATTCGCTAGTACCCGGTATGTTGTGCATCAATTTCTGTAAACAAAACGTTGTTAACGATGTCTATACTTTTATAAAAAGCACTTTAGTTGAGTGCAGTCTCACTAAAAACTGCAAAAATGTGGTGTTCATTCCTTTTTCCGTAGTTCAAGAACAAAAAAACTGGTCATTTTCGACAGCGGTAGCGATCGAATCATTTGACTGGGCGCCGCCATCTTGGGTTCACTGAAAAGCTGGAATTCCTCTCTATCCGGTCCTTTCAACACATTTTCTCGATGTCCGTTTGGCATTGGCCAATCAGATGGAATGTAAGAGGCTGTTTCTGGCGGTCTCGAGCTGCCTTTCCAAAGCAATTGAAAGATCACGTTCCATTATTGGCCAGTTGGCACCACGTGACCGATTTAGCGCGCTCTCATTGGCTGAAGGGCGATTTCACAATGGCCGCCATGGTGCGCTTTGGATTTCACGTGAGCGCTTATGTTCAGTTCGTTGTTGAAAATCACGAGAAAGATGATGTTTCACAACATTAAAAAACTAAAACAGCAGCTGCGATGTACAACTAAAATGGAAAAGGAGCCTATAAACCTTCACACTATCGCTTATCAGGTGGGAACAACGATTTTTAGCAAAACTATCGCTGACTTACGGACGCGTTTTCTCAACACGGAAATTTTCAATTTTAGTTCGTTTACAGCCCGTAATGAAAAAAAATTGGTTTTCCGAAACTATTAAACTATTATCTGATTTTTTCTGTGCACATTAATGAATATCTATTGCGTGCAAGTAGTTGTAGGGGGATCCAGAAGGTATAAATGAAACTAAGAAAATGAAAATAATTTTTTCAACAAATAATTATTACCCTGTTGTACTCGGTCGAATTTTACCGAGTCCGAGCCGGGTCAAAAATAGCAATACCCGGTACCGGGTCGGGTATTTACCCGGACTCGGTCGAACCCTAGTTTTCAGACAAAAGCTTCATGCTGTTGAAAGACAACCTTCGGGGTGAAGGGTCCTTAACAAAGGCTTCATGCAGTTGAAGGTCGTCCTTTCAGGGAAAGGGTCTCCAAACAAAGGCTTCTTCAAGGTGAAGGTATTTCAATGAAAGCTAGGTTACTTCGAGCGAAAGGACATCTTCAGGGTGAAGAGTCTTCGGTCGGACCAAGGGTTCACAAACGAAGGATTCATGTTGCTGAAAGCTGGCCTTCGGAGCGAAGGGTGTTCAAAAGAACTTTGTTCTTCGGGGCGAAGGGGCTTCGAATGAAGGCTCCCTTACAGTTGAGGTCGTCCCTCGAGGCGAAGGGTCTCCAAACGAAGGCGTCTCGAAGTTGAAGGTAGACTTCAAGCGAAGGGTGTTCAGTGAAGTGAAGGCTTCATACAGTACAGGGTCGTCCAATGAGACAAGGGTCTTCGAGTGAAGGGACATCATCAGAGCGAAGGATCTTCAAACAAAGGGTGTGGGTGTCGGTCATCTGACGGCGTGGATGCGGAACGAGGAATGTTAAACAATGAACGAATGATGATGTAAGTCGACAAGGGACAAAGGATGTAAACGAAAGACAAGGGTCCGAAGGAACCGTAGTGAGGTTATCAGCAGCAATTCAGGTAGAAATGAAGTTTGGCGAAAGGGGCAGGTAGCGATAGCATAGGCTGAGAGGATGTAACAATTCTTGTGGATGAGGGACAGCAGGTCGAAGGGTGCAGGTTCCGGGGAGCTGCCACGATGATGGGCAAGGAACAGCAGGCAGCGATGAGCGAAGATTAGCAGAGTTGTCAAGGGAAATCGTTGAGGAACAGCAGGCAGTGGAGGATGAGGCTGCAAAGTTGGCTGGTGAGGGACAGCGAGTTGCGAGGTCGGTCCTGAAGAACTGCAACAATATTAGGCGAGGGACAGCAGACACGACAAGAGAAGGTTCGCGAAGCTGTCAAGGTCGGTTGTGTAAGGAAAACAGGTGGATGATGCTGCCATCCTGGCAGGCGAGGGGCAGCAGGTCGGTGGAAGAAGGTTCGAAAGAGCTGCGGCAATAAAAATGATGAGGAACAGCAGGCAGCGATGAGTGAAGGTTTAGTAGAGCTGTCAAGGAAAAAATGTTGAGGGACAGCAGGCAGCAGACGTTGAAGGCATAAGGCAGCAAAGCAGGTAGGTGAGAAACAGTAGGTCGAAAAGGGCACGACGAGGGAAGCTTTGCAGAGCTGTCATAGATGGTTGTTGAAGGATAGCAGACAGAAGAAATGTAATGCTGGCTGGTAGGGATGGCAGGTCAAGAAGGATGCATCGAAAGAGCTGCACCGACGATAAGTGAGGGACGGCAGGTTTCAATGGACAAGGGTTAGCAACAGCCAGTGAAGTGCGATGACGAGCAGCAGATTGACAGTTGTGATGTGTTTTTCACCAGAAAACTGCGACGAAACTCAGTGAGGTGCAACGAGTTGTGACCGGTTAGAGTTGGCAGAGCTGCAAATGTCGGTCGGTGGGTTGGGAGAGCTGCAAGTAACAGTTAGCGAGGGACAGAAGGCAGCGAGAGATGAAGACATGGAGGACTGCAATTCAGACAGGTGAGGGAGAAGTAGCTTGGTGGTCGAAGCAGAAATGGAGTAGTCTCAGAAGGTCGGTGACAAGAGGCCGGAATTTCGGCAAGGTAGCGGCGGCGGCAGCAAGTTAGGTTAGCGGAGCTGTGAAACAGTTGGAGAAGGGCCACAGGCAGCGAGGAGTAGCCAAGCATGAGGCTGCAGTGAGGGGCAGCAGATCTGACGGAGCAGGAGTGACGCGCAGCAGACCGGACAGAACGAAGCGAAGGACAGCAGGCCTGACGGAGTAGAAGCTAGACGACGAGAACATCTGATGGAGGTCTTGCCATGAACAGGAAAAAAGTTCGATTTGTTCGAGAAACTTGCGTGGTTGCCGATGAAAGCGGGGACGTATATTTTTGGCTTGGAGGTGTCGTTAATTTCACAGGTGAGACATAAAGGTGGGTACACCTCCCCCCCCGCCCCCCCCCCCCCCCCCCCCCCCCCCCCCCCCCCCCCCCCAAGGATTGCCATAACGTTGGGTCCAATAAACGAACCATGATGAGATGAGCAAAAGCGAAGGACGCAAAGCATCTTGCGAAGGAAGGCTCCTACATAAGTTGAATAAGTTGATAATCTTACAAGTAGTACGTAAACCAGAAGAAAACATTTTCCCAAGTTGCCTGAGGAAGACAGCAGGAAGAAACATTGCATTCAAAGTTGTTGAAAATTTGTGAATACCACTGGGATTCTTGTTGAAGTCGTCGTTTTGATATTTTTGGATAGCAAATTTTTAAGGAAAATTTAGGAACTTAACAACTTTTGTTGTGAAACACCAGCAACCGGCGGTAACTGTGACAATAAATGGACATCTTGAAAAAAAAAAAAAAATAACACCACCAGTCCGAAACGTGTAAATTCACCAAAATCAACCTACTTGAATTTTCTAAGAAACTATCGCTTGAGGTATGACAATGATGATGTTGGTTCTTCAGACTCATTATGGTGTGAAGGGAGATAGCAGGGCCAGGGCCACTGACGCTGATCCCAAAGGTAAACTTGGAATAAAATTAGTTACTTGGTGTAATAGTATATATATAATTATAACCCCAGGAAGATGATGATATCCTCAGGTCCACCATGTTTAGACCCTGTTGAAAATAAAGAGACGGATTGGGAACAAACCAACTCCGATGATAAAGAGTTTCACGGTTTGACAACCCACATCATAAAGCTAGAGGCACGAACCTGACAGCTCCTTCAGTCTTCAGCTCCGAGCTCCACAAAAGTTGTCCCGACCCCACCAATCGCCCCTACCCCCTCCCTTTGCACCCCCGCCCCTCCCACTAACCATCGTTACCCAACTCGCAGGAGGAGAGCGGCGACTTCAGTTCTAATATCCCCCAGACCACCGACACCTGCTGCAGCCAAGTGTGGTGACTCACCCAAGTTACCACCGCCAACATCAGCGGCCTCAGCGAGGCGCACGATTACAGGGATGTAACAAGTTTTACATGTTACAACCCTGTACAAATGCTTATTATTAAAAGTGCGAAATATTGATTGGGGAGGGGAGTAACACATTAGGGATGTGCCGATTATCGGATTCATATCGATGTTCAAATCGGTACTGCCGATGTCCACCTCCGATGTGCTGATACACCGTCTTGGATCAATTATGCGCTGCACTTTTTTCGACATATGACGAACTATAACTTCGCTAAATATTGAACGATTTTGACATTCTAATACACCATTTTAACCCTTTTTTCGCCAGCTTTCTAATGGTGCAAACCACAAGTCGTTAGCTCCACCCGTTCTGAAGTTATGTAATAAAAACCATTTAACTTACAGTTTTAAACAAACGCGGCTTGCAATTGGATAAGAAAAACTGCTGTTTACTGGAATTTTAGGACTAATATATCACAAAGTGCTCGTCTGTTCATTACTTAAATCAACAATAGCACAATTGTGCAGACAATTTTTGGCTACGTGCACTTTTTTAATGTGGTAAGGTTTGGGAAAAATAGCTGCAGGGAAAAAGAGCTTCGTTTACAAATTTTGTAATTTTCTTAATATTTTAATGAGGTTATGTTAAATAAAAGTTTTTTCTTGTAGTAGCCTATTCGGCAGCAGAAACTGTATCACACTTTCATTTTTTGCAAAATAATCATTATTTAGTGTTATATCGGCAGTCAATATCGGCAGTTAGTTTTGACAGTAATCGGTATCGGTACCTCAGAAAATGGCTACATCAGCACATCCCTACAACACATACAATAACTGGTTGTAAAACTTCTTAAATGCCTATCCACAAGACACAATGTTGGCTGTATTGTGTGCTCTTCGTTGAGGTTTCTGCATATTTTCAAGCTGCTTTTAATGGATAATACAATGAAATTGTTTCATATACTGTAGTAATTACTGTGCAGAAAATGCATGCACCAAATGAAGCGAATAATGATTACATTTTAAAAACAGTAATACATCCTTACCTACAACTGCTACAATTCCTTTATCATCTGTGTGGACCAAAACACTAACATCGGAATTGGTGTGACCAGGAGTAGGAATGACTTCAATCTTGTCGTCTATTACATACGGCATATTCTAGAAGAAATAAGCATTTTTATCATTCACCGGATGTTGAGATGTACGAGAATAATTCAGAAGAAACAAGCATAAAAAACAGCAAATGACGTAAACTTCGGAGCAGTGCTCGAAGTTGGCTTATTTGCGATTTTTTTTTGGAATATGAAGTTTACGACGCCAACCATAATATTTATGGCTGACACATTTTCCAGTACTGAAAGTGATAATGCTGATGCCGGTAAGGTTTAAAAACAATATTCTAGCAATTAGTCGCTTTTCTGGCAGGCTACTACTGAAAATTAAATACACTATAGCCTATAGTGCAATTAACATCAGATTTACCGAACGAAGTGACTACAACAACTACCATTCCACTCCAATGTCGACCATCACTTTCTAATTAGCGAATAAAAACCAACAGTTAGCGATTTGAAATTTAGTCGTACTCGCCAAAATGTGACTAGCGGTACAAACTGACACTACAAAAGCGATAACGCGGGAACCGATTAACTTACACATGACAGTTTGTGGTATTGGGCTCAGATTTACAAGGGCTACAGAAAAATTGTTTCTACAATAATTAAGGCTGTAATGAGCACATTTTTTCCTGCCTAGCCTATCCGGAGCAGAGCGCCCAATAAATGCCTGGCACACCGAGCAGAAGCGAGCCGATCAGTCCTGCCGAGCAGAACCGAGCATGTTTATTAATCAGCACTTGCTAAATACCAAGCAGGTTTCGAGAAACAACAAATCTTTTCACTAAAACACCTCGGTGAAAGTGAATGTCGGAAAAAACATACAATAAAGTAGCTGTGCTTTGCATTATGTTGGAATTACGTATGCTGTATATTCAAAGTTCAAACACTTTACAAACATTGAGTTTGGCAAATTTTCTACGAACAGATAATGGAAAATACTCGCGTTCGTCTTCTTCCGCCATTTTTAAGCAGTTAGTTCTGGTTTACCTACATCATCATCACAACTGCTGTAGTATGCTTCTATATCAAAATTTGAAAAAAACTGTATTTTGCCTACGATATTTGGAAGGCTGTTGTGTTTTCCAACGATGTGCGAACTGTGTGGTTAGCTTGCCGTGCTTGCCGTTCAAAGTGATTCGTCGCACAGTTTCTTTCATGTGCATTGGATGGAATGAAAACATGAGATGCAATGGAATACTGTCGAAACACTGATTAAGCCTAGTTCGCTAGTGACAAATATCCCAAATGTGTGGAGTCGATGGCAATTCAGCTTTTTGAAAGCTGAATGATTCCCTTTATTAATTTGCAGGGTTTTCCCAACCCGACTGCGGCACACCTCATGAGTAGAGATCTTACTGGTGCATTAAGTTGGCGCTGGCACATCCGTGCGAACGGTATTGCAAATACTGGAGTTGACAGCGGACACCGTTTTTAAGTTAGGTTCGAGTGCATGATGTGAGAAGTGTTTTAACAGTTTTTAAGCCTGATGAAAAAAGCAGAAAGCTTTTGAAAATTGTGTTTTGCCTTCATACTGAAAGTGAGTTTTGAACTGCGAGTGTTAAAATGGAGTTTCAACCGTAATTGCCTTGTATACATCGTGAATCCCCAAATTTAAGACCATGGTCTTAAAACGAAAAAAAGCGCCACGAGTACAACGGGTGACTGAAAAAGTTTCATATATGAAACCACGTCTTAAATTTGGAACAAGCTTTTGAAACGTGTTCTCTGGGCCTATACAGCTACATTTAAATTAAAAAACTTATAACCGTTTTGCTGTCTGCAAATTACTTTACAACTTCAAAGTTGGAGATGAATTGGTCTTCAGCTAACAAAAAAACCAACACAACAAACATGCCGTTGCATTATTTTCAAAGCAGGCTTGAAGTAGGGTACATACCACGGGAATATACTCGAGGTTATTTTTTTTTACTTTTTGGAACGTGGTGGCAGTATTAAGCGTTTGCTAATTGGTAGAAGACAAAATCACTGTACTATTTTGGCCTCCCTTAAAGACCGTGGTTTTACTTTCACAAAGTTTGTAGCTAGGTTCAATTTTTAGCAAAATTATCGTCATATCCGCATATACACTGCAGTGCAGGTTGCTTTTTTTAGACAAAAAAATGTTTCGAAAAAATTGTGGCTTACATGCAAGACAAAGTATAGCAACTAACAGCCAGTGAAACAGCACCTTCTCAGCTCTCCCTTCTGGCAAAAATGACTTGCACTGCACTGTGATTACTGTTAGGGATGTGCCGATTATCGGATTCATATCGGTATTAGCAGTTATCGGAGGCAATTCCGATACATCAGTATCGCCGATGTCCACCTCCGATGTGCCGATACACCGTATTGGATCGCATATACGCCACACTTTTTTCAATATGCGGAAACGATGATAATTTCGCTAAATATTGATCAATTTTGACGTTCAAATACATCATTTTAACCCTTTTTTGCCAGCTTTCAAATGGTGCAGACCACAAGTCACTAGCTCCATCCGTTTCTGAAGTTATTTATAAAAAACCATTCAACTTACATTTTTAACAACCGTGGTTTGCAAATGGATAAGAAAAACTGCTTCTCGTTGGTAATTTTAGGACTAATACATAGTTTTACCATAAAAGTGCTTGTCTGTTGACTAATTGGAGGGGTACAGTCTGGGGAAAATGGCTGCAGCAAAAAAGCTTTGTACTACAAAGTTTACAATTTTCTCAACATTTTATAGGGCTACAAAGTTTTTTTCTGCAGTACATCGGCACCAGAAAGTAGTGTTGGGCGGCGGTAAACCGGTTATCACGGGTGTACCACAGTGAATTATTAAAATACAGGTATTGTTTTAAAATGAAAAAAGATGCTAAAATTATAATAATAATTCATTCAGTCCTTGTGCTGTAGGGCTCAAAACAGTGTAATAATCAGTTAAAGAGCAACAATGGTAAAATTAGAATTCTAAACAATGCCAAAAGTAGAGCCAAATTTGGGTAAATTTTATGCTACAACCAGAGTTTGTTTATATTTATAAATATGTTGTCAAACATGCATTAAGCTTAAATCAAGGGGTGGGGGAAATCAATAATTTTTTTCCATTAAAACTATAACAACAAAACACATTTTTCCATAACATTTGTTGTTTTATTTAAAAATCAGGTGTTGGCATCACAACACTATAATATAAGACACTGCCTCATTTGTGAGTACTGGAGAAAACCGAGTACCAGGGTACTAAGCTTGGTACCGGCACCGGCTGAAAAGTTTCTGGTACCGCCCAACACTAGCCACAATCTGTAACGTCAAGAACCAACAGAAAAATAAAATTGAGTTCAAAGTTCAGTAGCCTACTTGGTGATTATTTTTTACATGTATTTTTTCGGAGGGGGATAGGGGCTACATAAATGAAATTGATGATTCCATTTCGCACCTTAATTAGTTTGATTAAGCTACTTAAAAAAAATACTGTTGGGACCGGAGGTGCCGAAGGAAGTACCGTCAAATTTTAAGAACCGTTAAATACCGAGTACCGTGGTACCTAGGCTGGTACTGGCAGCGTCACAAATATTTCTGGTAACGCCCAACACTAGCAGAAAATGTATTACACTTTCATTTTTTTTGCAAAAATATTTAGTGTTATATCGGCAGTCAATATTGGCATTCAGTTTTCGTATCGGTACATTAGGAACATCGGGGAAAAAACCTACATCGGCACATCCCTAATTAGTATTACTATTTCTTTCTTTCGCCAGTCTAGTCAGAGGAGAGCATTGTTCAGAAAAGAAATGGGCTCGGCTGACAAAAATTTATTTAATTTTGTACCAAAATTAATATTACTCTTATGGCATTTAGCCCACTTAAAAAAAGAAAGTTGGTTCTCGGGCATTTTTCTCAAGAAATCCGTGCGGGCGGGCGGTATTTTATTTTTAATTTTTCGACTGTTTTTCCATCATTTTGGGGAATTAGGTTTAATTTGGGTAAAATAATGAATACTGCCTCTTAATGCTTCTTACCACGTGTCCACACAATTATTTAACGACGAGAATGGTAATTTTATATTTCAATTTCTCACTAAGGGGAGTTTTTATTCTGTAACTGCTATTTTTGTCGCGCCGTTTCTTTTTATTTCTCAGGAAGGCCTGAGAACCAACTTTTCTTTTTTAAATGGTCTTATCTTTTGCAAATAAAATACACTCACAAAATTCAACGGCATTTCAAGGCTCCGACAAGAAGAGTTTCAATTTTCAAGGTTTGTCGTGCAATTAAATTTTCAGTTTTCAAATTTACGCCTTTGCAAGGAATTCAAGGCCTGCATGACCCCTGCATACAAGTGGTAAGTAGAAACTAGGAAACGGCAAATAATTTCCATAGATGTAGAAAGTTTAATAAACGGGTAGCGTGGTTACCGAGACAGCTAGGCCAAAATGTGGGTAAGTGCTTCATCCAAGTCAGGGTATGTAATCTACAGGCATTGATTCAGAGCATGGCTTAGGGTATTCTGTGGTGACTAAACTAACCGAACCGTTTCAGCAGTGCTGGTGAACCATTTATCGTGATAATTTTTTTGGGTCTGTTCAGTTGTGTGTCGACTTATTGGCCAAAAACACTTACATTTGTAGCACTTACGATCAAATCGCAAAGCTTACCCTCTCCAAAATGTAAAATTGAAGAAAGGAGAGTCGAAAGTAATGGAGTGTAACGAAATAGTAGCCAATGCATGGCATGGCACAAAAGTGGTGATGTGTTGTCATCAAACTCTGAACCTGGAACGCAGCAAATTTCTTGCAAAAAAAAGTTGGGAGAAACAGAAACTGTACAAAAGCCCAAACCTATTGTGATGTACAACAAGTACATGGGCGAAGTCGATCTTGCTGATCAGGACTACCAAATAGAAATAAAAGGTGTAAAGTGGTGGAGATATGTGGTTGTTACATGCTTGACACAATGATTGTGTACGCATATATTATTTACAAGGAAGATTGTAAAGCCAGGAACATCAGGACAAAAGAGCACCTAGATTTTCGTCTTGGACTTAGTGATTTGTTGATTGGAGAGAGATCTCATACTGTATCTACACGAAAACGGCATCAGAGAAGTTGCGATGTTCATTTTGTGCAACGATATAGTGAAACTAACGATAATGGGAGTGGCGTTTGATTCAAGTCATCTTTGGCTCTTGGATGAAAGGTGTAGCCTTTTTCGGGAAATGCTGCAAACCAATATTTGGGGTTGCAGCAGTCGGGGGCTGTGGAAGGAGGTTTTGTGGAGTCCAGATCCAGATCGAAAAGGCAAATGGGGGGGGGGGGGGGGAAAAACCACCAAAAAAAACGAGGAGCAGCGGGCACCGGAGGGTCCTAAGCCGGAGCCCAAGAGGGGGGGGCCGGTTTGCACAACTTTCGAAGAACGAGCCGAAGAGTTGCGTTTTATTGCCGAAAGAGAAATGGAGGCAGATTCAGTTAAGGCTATTCTGCCTGTAAGGGTGGGAGGAATGGTAGAAGGGCACAACATTGAGATGGCACGCAGCCTAGGAAGGAATGTTGGAAGCAAGATCGGCACACCTTGTGCAGGTGGATGAACTGGACGATGGGGGTGCAAGGTTGCGGGATGGACAGGAATGGTGGTAGGAGGTTGTTGGATTGGGCAAGAAGACATTCCTTTTCTTTTTTCTTCTTCATCTGTTCAGTGCGAAGTTTAGCTGCTTAAAGGGTTTAAAGGGTTTAACGAGCGTTAACCACTCCTGGTCATCTGCCCGAAGCCCTAAGGCCCTATGTCTGCAACAGCCAGATTCCCAGGCGGTCACCCACCCAAGTAACAATCCAGCCCAATGCTGCTTAACTTCGGGGATCTGACGAGAACCGGTGTTTCCAGCACTGCAAGGCCGCAGACTAGCTGCGAGTTTAGCTGCGAGTTTAGCTGCGAGTTTAGCTGCTTTGTTTTTCATAACAATGAAAGCCCAGTCCTTGGAGGGGGGGGGGGGAGCTGAGACAGATGGTACAAGGGGCTAGGTCGTAATTGCATTCACGGTGCGACTGGCAGACAGTGTGGGGATCGTGATGCTTCCTCCCAGACACGATGGCGGCGCAGGTGCAAGTGTCGGTAACACGAACGGTTGAGGAATTGAGTCGGAGGCCTACATTTCAGCGTCATGATGATAACAAAGGAAACGCCCAATTTTACCTGGGGGGGAGGAGGTGAAAATTGGTTTCTACTGCCTAACCAAAAATGTATACTGCATGTACATTTAATTGCATTCAGTTCCTGATGCTCCTTATCACACTTGAGGTTTTTCGCTCTCTAGATATGGCCAGTGAGCAACCCCACTGCACATGCATCACCATGCGCAGCCCTCCTATAAAAGCAGACAGCCCGGGGCGTGGTGGCCATCTCTTTTCCTCTTGACATGTTAACCATTATGGTGGCTCAAGAGGGGAGGTAGGGTGGGTATTTACAGGTAGTATAAATTTTCGGTTAGGCAATAGAAACCAATTTTGACTTAACCCCAGATAAAATTCTACTTGCTGTTTACTGCTACTACTACTTTCTACTTGCTGTTTATGAAAATTTCTACTGCCTGTAAATTTAATTGCATTTACAGTTGACCTCGTCAGTATAGGTGGCGGGCACCATCATGACAAGTTACCCCGGGTTGCAGACTGGCTCCCCCAAAACAAGTTTTAAGAAAACTTCGCACTGTGTTGAGAATGAACCGAAACCATTGTGTTGGAGGGTCTTGCAATCTTCTGGAGGGCTTCGTTTCTGTGATTAATGCTTATGGGGGTTGGACTACACATCTGGCTGATGACAATGAGTTCTGCAGACAGTGTAGCCTCATAACTTGTCCTGACATGCCGCAGAAGTTGTTGCTTGTGAAGACAAATGGCTTCTTAGCATGCAGGGTTTTGTTATGGAGACTTGGGTGAGAAGTGCCCTTGTTAATCCAACTTGTGGTTGTTGTGGCTGGGGTTCCGTTGGTTCCTTTTGGGAACTGGAAGGAAATAGATTCGGCCTCTTCGACACCCATCTGTTGTTAAGTGTAAGGTAGAACAGGATTGAGTGTTTTGTAGGTTTGTTACCCATGATTTTGGGAGTGCATGAAAGATGATTGGCATCAGGATTAAAAGGTGGGGGGGTTTGCGTCTTCAGAGTTCAGACGTGATCTCAGATAGATGAGTTTTGTAGAAATTAAGGATGACTTTAGACACATGTGGCGGGACGTGGAGGTGTGGTCAGTTTATTCATGCTTGACATGTTATAAGAAGTGGATGGCGAAGGATTTTGTTTTCGATCGGGTGTGGTCGATGGCAGTGGCATGGAAATGGACAGTGTCCTGAATCCTGAACTTAGATCTGTGTAGATATTGGCAAGATTTCCACGTTGTTCTGAGATGTTGATCATGAGATGTTGAAGCATCAGCTTTAAGTGTGTGAGGATAGTGCCTATTGCCGTGAGGAGAGGTCCCAGATGGATTTGTCCAGGCTTATTCCGTTGGTGAGGATGACATGACGGTGAGATGTTGCAGCGAATGATGAAGAGCTTTGGGTCGCTGAGGTGTTTCTATACGAGGTAAATGGCATGCTAGTCCTGAAGAGTTTCAGGTGGCCAGTCGTGAATTAAGAGTGATTGGAGGGATTATCGACCTGCACGAAAATGGTCGGCATTGGTGACTGATGGTGCGTGTGGCTAGTGTCGTGTTGATGAAAGTTGGCACTTCATTGTTATGTTGTTTTCCTGGTTGAATTCATGGTCTTGTTAGTGAATTTGTGTTGGTGAGTTGACGGAGCCATGGTCGAAGGCTTTTATGGTTGAAAACGAGGGGCTGATGATGAGCTGAGGTTGACAGAGGTGCCGGGGAGTATGGTTGAGTAATACGACCCCTGACGGCATAGTTCATGCGTTGATGCAATACATTGGTGGGTCAATGCCGAGTTGCTGTGGTTACGGCCGAAGGATGATAGGATCGACGTGATGATGATCCAGTGGCTTTTGCCTGAGTTATGGTTGTATTCTTCCCATGTCCTGTGTTATCACCGAGGCGGTGGAGAGGGTGAAGGCGAGGTTGAAAGACACGACAACGGATGATGTTGACCGTAAGGAAGTGGGGATGCTGTGGAGACTTTCGGTGCTACTGAGAACGAAGGAAATCGTGGTGGCAAAGGAGAGGTTGGGTCACGATCGTTGCGTCTTCGGGCGGAAGGCTGGTGTCGGGTTACCGTTGAGGTCATGGGGCAGCCGAGATGAGAAGGGAGGAGATTGGCTGGAGATTATTTGGTAAAAGATCATCATTTGACGAGAGATGTGGGCGTAGGATCTTCTGTTTAGACGAACTATTTCCTTTGATGTAGGATGTGTGTAACAGATCTACAGTCAGGCAAGGATCACACATCGTGATGGTTTCTTCGAGACAACGAAGGGGTGAATGAATGAAGGATGACTGAGGTCCAAAGAGGGTGCCACAAAGTGTGTTAAGAGGCAGCTGGCAGCGGTGGTAGAGGTTGTGCAGAGCTGTTGCGAGAACGAGAGCGCACAGCTGGCAGAAGAATGAAGGCATAAGGCTGTGATTAATGCTGGTTAGGACCTTGCTGGTAGAGAATGACAGGGCCCTGGGAGTGCAGCAGCGATTGTTGGCGAGGGATAGAAGCCGATAAGGATGAAGGTGGCGGCGTAACGATGGTTGAGGAAGATGCAAGTTCGAGAGAGCTGCAACGATGATGGGCGAACCCCAGTCATGATGTTGATTGAGCGGAGGATTCTTGTCAATGGAAGACAAGGCAGTTGAAGGGATGGCAGAAAATAATGGGAGGATCAGTAGTCGAATAAGTCATTGGTAACAAGAGGCTTGAACGGCGGCAGCGATGGTTGGCGGCCCGATTGAGCTTCTGACGATGTTGGGCAGGTGGCAGTCTTGTGACAGCAGGCCGGGCAGGGAAAGCTTGAAGCAGTTGTCATGGCGTTACTCGACGGAGTTGGCGAGGAGCAGGCTGTCTCCCAGGTTATGTCATGATGCGTGAAAATCATCGTTGTGGAAATAGTTCCCGTTGGGTTGGAAAACTTGTGTGGTTGTCGCGTGGAAGGGTGAGGTTGAAGCAAGCTGAGAGGAGAAACGGCTTAACTTTCTTCCGAGTGAAAGTTCTTGTTGGAGTGACTGATCTTCTTGCAGGTGGAAAATCTTTGTTCTGACGAGGGGTTTTCTTCAGGTGAAAGATCAACTTAGTCATAAGATATCCTTGTAATTGAGTGATCTTCTCACAGGCGAAAATTTTCTGCTGGTGAACGACTTGCTTTCAGGTGAAAGATCTTCTTGTGGATGAAATGTCTTCTCAAAGGTGGAAGATTCCTTTCAGGTGAAAAATCTTCTTCCAGGAAGGATTAGAAACTGGGAAGCGGTAGGGTCAATCATCTGATGACATGATGAGAAGCTCCAAGAGACAACTGCAGACGAAGAATAACAGCAATTCAGCGTGCCAGGATGGTGGTCTTTGGCTCGAGTTTTAGACTAAGTTGATGGCGTCAATAGGGAAGCTGCGGGCGATGAAGGATGAGGTGCAGCTGGTCAAGCGACTTAAGATAAGAGATCACAAAGGCGACAGACTTTCAACGAGAGATGTTTGGGCTTGAGACAGTGCTCTTCAGAGCGAGAGACTTTCGACGAACGATCTTCGGGACGAGAGACTTTCGACAAAAGATGTAAGGGCGCAACGCATCGGCGTGAGCTCTTCTGGCGAGAGACTTTCGACGAAAGATCTTCAGAGCAAGAAACTTTCGACGAGAGATGCAAAGATGCAACGCAGTGGCGTGAGTTCTTCTGGGCCAGAGAATTTCGACGAAAGATGTTCAGGACGAGAGGTGCAAGAGCTAGACGTGTCGGCGTGAGTGCTTCTGGGCGAGAGACTTTCAACAAAAGATCTTCAGAGCGAGAGACTTTCGACAAGAGATGCAGGGGCGCAGCGCATAGGAATGAACTCCCCTGAGCGAGACACTTTCGACGAAAGATTTTCAGGGCGAGATGCTTTCGATGAAGGTTCGTGAGGGGATAGGTTTTTGACGAAAGTCCTCAGTGCGAGAGGCTTTCGACGAAGGTTTTTGAGAAGGTGGACTTGCGACAAAGGTTCTTTGGTCGGGAGGCTTTCGACGGCGGTACATGAGGTATCAGGCTTTCGACGAAGTTCTTTAGTGTGAGAGGCTTTCGACAAAGCTTCTTGAGAGCTCTTCAGGGTGAGAGGATCAGACGAACGGTCTGCTGGACGAGAGACCTCTAAGTGGCATGCATCCATAGAAGAATTTGGGCCGGATGCTTGATTTTGACGTGACGTGATGATCTTAGGGTGAGGCTTCTTCTTGACGTGCACAAGCTGCAGAGGAAGTGGGCGGTTGTCTCGTATCAGATGCTGTGGCAAGGAGGCCGGCCGAGGATGAGTCGGCAGGACGGTTCATGCAAGGGAGAGAACCGGGAGGCCTCTGAGGTCAGGAGGCAAGGATGGTTGGCTCTTCAGAAAACCATTCTATGATCCACAGCAAGGTTGCAGGTGGTGACGAGGGCTGTAGCTTCTGTAGCAACGGTGGTGGAGGACGGCAGGCTTGATGAAACGGGAGGGATGCAAACCGTCAAATTCAGTCGATCCATGAAGACATTCTTTCGACGAAAAATTTGAGCGAAGGTCAAAAGATGATGGGACGCAGTATTGGAAGTTGAAAGATCAGAAATGGCGAAGGTAGAGGCGAAAGACGAAAGATGAAGAATTTAATGGGCATCAGTCAGTGCCTCTTGTAGGCGGTGTGACTTCGGCACGTTTCAGGCGAGAGAAGATGGGACGCTATCTTGAACTTTCAGCGAAAGCAGGTGAGAAAAAAATATGACGCCATCTTGGACTATCGGCGAAAGCTTCAGGTGAGAGATAATGTGACGCCATGTTGGACTTTAGTCAAAAGTTTCAGGTCAGAGATGATGCGACGGCATCTTGGACTTTCGACGAAAGCTTCTGGTTCGGAAGAGGAAGGCGATGCTGAAGACGCAGGTGAAGTTATTGAGAACTTTCTGTGAAGCTTCTGTAATCAAGAGACGAAAGATAAGGCAGAGGGTAGGAGCAATGCGTCTTCGGTGCGAGCTTGAGGAAAAGACATGGCCACCACGCCCAGGCCGTCTTATTTTATCGGAGGGCTGCACATGGTGACGCATGCACAGTGGGGTTGCGCACTGGCCGCATCTTGAGACCAAAAACCTCTAGTGTAATAAGGAGTATCCAGGAACTGAATGCAATTAAATTTACAGGTAGTAGAAATTTTTTAAACGGCAAGTAGAAAGAAGCAGCCACAGCAATAGAGATTCCCACCTAGAGAGGGATGCTGGGAAAATGACGCTAGCATGCCAGTGCTGTTGAGCAAGCGAAGTGGAAGAGATCAAGATAGCCCAGAAGCTGCAGGATGGAAGGCTTGCAGGCAAGAAGCACTCGTGAAACAAAGGTGAGGGAGGGGCCGACCGTGTGTACAAGGAGATGCCGGAGCCAAGCTGAAGTCAAGTGGGACAAAATTACAGAGGAACGGGCCTGATGTGAGAAGACTTTGGTGAAAGGAAGTAGACAATCTGAAGCTATCGCAGCGGTAACGATGAAAGGAAGGAGGTCGATGGACGAGCGGGCAAATGGGAACATACGGATGAACTGTCCTTTGTCACGTGTCAGTGGTCGGACGACCTTCGTCTTTCATCAGCGTCATGAGTCGTCGTTCGATGTGAAAAGAGGACCGACAAGTCATCCTTTGTTTGAGGCCGTCCTAAGTTCTTTTAGGCGAGACCATGATGCGAAGAGAGAAAGGAGGAACCCCAAAGCCACAATACAGTCGAGTTCCAAGGTGCCGGCACAATGCGAGATGACTTCGGTGATTGGACAGAAACCGGTGTCATCATCATGGAGGAAAGAAGGTGAGATCGTCGAAGAAGAAGGCAGACAGATGAAGAGCCGAAGAAGAGACGGACAGGACAGTTACGATCATGCGGATCAAAGTCCTTCGTCTTTGTCTTGCCTCAGGGGTTGGACGTTAAAAACTTTATAAAACTACGTCTTTCGTCTTGGGCCGTTCGATTGTCGACCTCCGTTCGTTCATAGTCGTTTGATCTTCATCCTTCGTCTTGCATCTTTCGTTTTGAGTGATGGATCTTCTTACTGGAAAGCAGCTGAGCCAATAAGGATCAGCCGAAGGCTGGAGGAAAAGAGATGGCTGGCTAATGCCGTAACATCATTTAAGGAGGGTCTGCGCTCGGACATGCATAGATGGGTTGCGAGGATGGGCGGATCTAAAGAGTTTTAAACCCTCTAGGGACTGAATGCAAAAATTTCCAGGTAGTGCATATTTTCGAAACGGCAACTAGAAATGGGGTTTTATTGCTCAAATAGCGAAAAACCAATTAAGTAGCCCAAGACAACAACACATACATCGGAGATGATGTGTTTACAGTCATTGCTTTTTTGAAGGTGTTTATGGACTGGCAGCTTTTAATTTGTTTTTGGATCAGATTCCAAACCAAAGGGGTCCATGGTCCATGTAAAACACAATTGACCTCTTCAGGTTCTGTAGAAAGTTTTGTGACATCTAGAAGCAGATCGAGTATTGTAACAATGAATTTCACTGTTCAGTGTGGGAACGCTGTTACACTTGTATTTTGGTGTGCAAAATCCACTTTGAAGTCAATATTTTTGTGAACGAATAAAACTTGTAAACTTGGAGAACTATATGGCAGACTGTGTTCTTTAACAGGCTTGTTACAAACCGAACTTGCAGTTCTTTTTTGCAGCAACTAAAGTGTTAACTTGACAAGGGCGAAACGATTTAATTGATTTTAAATGATTTTAAAGTGTAAACTTGCTTGTTCAGGAAGTATTCATCCCTGCTAAAGTACAGTAGTTGAAATAAGGTTGAATTAAACCATGACAAACTTGGCTAAGACATTTTTTAGGCAAGTCAGCTTTTAGTTTATATATAATGCCAGCGCCTTTTGAAATTTTGTTTGCGCAATAAAATGGATATGCTCATTCCAGTTCAAATTTGAATAGAGTATTAAACAAAAAAAACCGGTTGTGCTGTCCGTTTCTCTTAACCCTTTAAGGACGGGTGCGCCCAAATGCGCCCGCTATATAATCATTGTTTACAGCTCTTCTACAGATCAGATTGAAAACCTCCAGCGAATTACAGTGAAACTAAAAATGTGATATGAAGGCCAGATCATTAAGGAAAAAAATGACACAGGTTTCATTCCCTTACTTCAAGTGGGTGAGACGCTATGCATTTTTTCTACAAGTTCGTTACGAGACCTCAGTGCAAACGCAGTCCTTAAAGGGTTAAGACTGATTGATGTAGCCTAGATACTGTATCGGGCTTATTATTTCAGCCTTCTTGGGGGACCCTGAAGATCAGCCGTTTATCTTGCCTGTGCTCAAGGTTATTAGAGCGGTATGTACTTAGCCGTCAATCAAGCCTGGGTAAGAATCCATAGAATTTTATCTGCCCCCAGCAAGTTATACAGCATTTTTAAAGTAAAAAATTAAACAAAACTTACTATTTCAAAAGGGTGGATATAAAATTCGTCTTTGTAGCAAACGCTAAATCCCAGTATGTGTGTTGCCCTTGTGAAGAGATTCAAATTGCCAATGTGATCCACATGGCCGTGGGTACACACTACATAGTGAATATCGTCACATTTCAAGCCTTGATTTTGTAGGGCTGAAAACAAAAGGATTTGTTGAGTATAACAGTCTCATATAACCAGGTGTCCACGCAAACGAAACACCACCTTAAATGGAATGAACTGATACCATTGAGCAATTAAATTTTGCTATTTTTTCCCCAAGATTTCAGAGCCATGATCATTCAGTATCCCCGATTTTGTGGATTATAACATCCTACATTGAAAATTCCATAACGGCTTCTACTCTGAAAGTTCGTCATTCTTGATAATTGATTGTTGAAAACAGATTGTTACGCACAATTTCAGAATCAAAATACTGTACCAGTATTCTTGCAAATTTTCAACAGACCGACGACGTCTGTCTTCATCAGGCCTAACCTACACAACTTAAACTTTTGTC
>JAHWFP010170594.1:31846-59551 GCA_023313725.1 Lithobius niger
CTTGAAGTTTGAAATTTGTGCATGTTGTGTAAGTTTGTGAGAATGTTTTAAGAACTTTCAAAGTAAAACTCATGTTTTTAAAACAACTTTCACGCAGTTGTTAATTCAACTTTACCTATTGTCTCTACTTATCCACCTGTTAAGAGGATCCACGCAGCAGCTATCACCTTTATTTCACAGTTTATAGGCTACGGCCTGCATCTTCCCTCCGCCTTGTCCCTTCCAAAACAATGTGGACTTGCCCAGTTAAACTGCTTCACACGCAGAGACAGCAAGGCTACGTACGTTCTCTTATACTGAATTCACACCTTATCGCGAGTTGTGGCCAGGCCGTACCGTGCCGTACTGCGCCATGACGACTTCAACCATGGCCACGTCTTACACATGGTTTGATTTTACACTTAATAAATTATATTAGAATGGGGACGTGTTTTTCGTGTGCCCTCTTCCTGCATTCCAGGTTTGCCCACACCACATTTAAATCCAAATCCTCATGAACTTTCTCACTTCATCCTTCTCTCCCCACGCTTCCCAGGCTTATCATCACCACTGTTGTGTTCGTTTCGTAACGCAGCTCGGCACCTGTTGGATTTCACATCTAACAAAAAAGAAACCAAAAAAAAAGTTTGGTTTGCGTTACCCGACCGACACAATTTTTACAAGCCAACCATAAACATTTTTTCTTTCTAAGGAAAAAAATCCCCTCCCTATTTTGACGCTCCATCATACAACGCAAAAATGGTTAAAATGTGTCCTGGAAAAAAGAGAAATTGTGGTGTAATTATCTTTATTTCATAAAAAAATGATAAATTGCAATTTTTTGAAGTAAGACTTTCTGATTTAGTAGCCTAAAAAAAATAAGTGAAAAAAAAGACCATTTTGCGGGCCCTCAGCCTGGCCGGCTAAAAATGGTTTCTTTTTTGCCTAAAACATACTTAACCTGATAATTTTTGCATTACATTGTCCTCAATGGAATGATTCCCTGGAGGTTTTTCGGTTGTGTGTATCCGCCTGCTTGCATGATCCCACTGCGCCTGCACGGCGCGGTCCTCCTCTATATAAGCGGCAACATGGCCGATATCGGCATTCATTTTCCTCACAATCTGTCAAGCAGTGACTCGAGAGGGGAGGTAGGGCGGGCCCTTGGTTAAGTATGTTTTAGGCAAAAAAGAAACCATTTTTAGACGGCCAGGCTGAGGGCCGGCAAAATGTTCTTTCTTGTTTTGCCAACACATATTAACCTGATAATTTTTGCATTAGGCCTATCAGCTAACCTCATCAAACGTGGTGGCGGGCACCAATCTGACGGGGCGCACCAGGATGCCAGCAGGCTTCCCCCAAAAAATTTAGAAAATGTTTATTCACTTTATTCAGAACCTTTGGAGACTAACATGGTTTTCGATCTCTTCCGTAGAGTTTGGTGTCCCTGAAAAGGGTCGTTTGTTTAATGGTGGACCTTGCTTCCTTCTCTGGATGGTTTGCTTCCTTTTATGGATGACTTGCTTCCTTCTGTGGGTAACTTGTTTCCATCTGGGATGGTTTGCTTCTGCCTCGTTCTGATTGTAGTTAAGGGGGCTTGACCACAGTTCTGGCTGCGACTAATGGCCCCAGCCGGTGTAGTCTCTTCTCTTCACTTGACATGTTCCTCAGGTAGTGGGAGGTGAATGTCGTTGAGTGACGCCACAAGCCGCCTGTGGGATTACTTCTATTGGAATGGCATTATGGTGTGCCCATGAAGTTGAAATCGTTGCGACGTCGTGTGCTGTTGCTGTTTCCCCTTTTAGGTTTGTGTTGTCGTTGGGTACATTGATTGTTTTTCTTCTCCAATGGGAGATCGTTGTAGCTAAGGTTTCTCCTGTTTGTGAGTCTCCAGGTAGGAAAAGTAGGTTTCCGTTTATTCGGATGTTCTCGTGTGGGTTCGGGTGAGGTTGAGACGGAGAGCTCCGACGGGGCAGTTTAGAAGCGTTCAGGCTCGGAATTCCGGATTTGGGTGAAGGGTTACTGGTGAGAAGTTCGGCCAGAAGGGCTCTGAGGAGGAGATGGCATTGGCTTCCTTTGGCTTTCTTCAGCACCTGTAGAAGGAGTTAGAACGTGGGAACAGGTATGCGTAAAGGTTGTGCCGTGGATGTGTCTTGGTTAAGGTCGAGACAAGGGGTTCGAGATGAAGACGTTGTCCGTCTTTAAAACCCTGCTCAAAATGTGGTTCAAGACACAAACGTGACGTGTAGACGGTAAAGGTCGTCTTAATCTTCACTTGAAACGTGGGTATCCATGGTGGAGATGTTGGAAGAGTTGAGGGCGTCATCCGTGTGACTCTTTACTCAAAACGTGGGTTTAGCTGTGTTTGAAACGACCACCGGTTGGATTTGCATCAGGTGTCTTATTTTCGTTTGAGACAGTTGAGACAACTTGGGAGAGGTGACAACGTCATCTGGCTTGACTTTTCACTCAAAGCGTGGGTTTTTTAGTCATGGATGAGACAAGCAACAGTGTGGACGGCTACTGTTGTCTTGACTTTGTTCGAGGCTTGAAACTAGCCATGGACAGGAAAATTCGTGAGAGGTGGAAACGGCTTCCGTTTTGACTCATTACTCAAACGTGGTTGTTAGTCGCGAATGAGACGGGCATCAGTTTGGACAGCAATTTTTTGTTTAGGTTTTTTTTGTTCGAGACATGGGGTCAATTACGGTCAAGACGAGCAGCGAGAAGGGCAAACGTTTTATGACTCAGTCTTTACTCAAAAAGTGGGTTTTGGCCAAGGATGTGATGTGTGATGTTGTCTTTCCTTTTACTTGAGACGTGGGGTCAGCCACTGTCGAGAGGAGCAGCAAGGAATGTAAATGTCTTCCAATTTCAGTCTTCATTACAAACGTGGGTTTTAGCCATGAATGAAAACAGCACCAGTATGGATTGCAACTGTAATCTTGATTTCTACTCAAGACGTGGGGTTAGCTACGATTGAGACGAGCAGCAAGGGATGTAACGGCTTCCGACTTGACTCTTCACTTAAAACGTGGGTTTTAGTCACGAATGAGGCGAGCATTAGTGTAGACATCAACTGTTGTCTTGATCTTTACTCGAGACGTGCGGTTAGCCATGGTCGAGACGAGCAGCGAGGGATGTAACGGCATCTGACTTTACTCTTCACTCAAAACGTGGGTTTAACCACGAATGAGGCGAGCATCAGTGTAGGCAGTGACTATTGTCTTGGTTCGGTCGAGACGTGGGGTTAGCAACTGTCGAGACGAGCAGCCAAGGGATGAAAACGGCTTCAGACTTCATTCTTCACTCAAAACGTGGGTTTTGGCCATGAATGAGGCGAGTATCAGTGGAGACAGCAACTGATGTCTTGATCTTCACTCGAGACGTGGGTTTAGCCACGGTCGATACGAGCACCTAGGGATGAAAACGGCTTCAGACTTCACTCTTCCCTCAAACGTGGGTTTTAGTCACGAATTAGGCGAGCATCAGTGGAGACAGCAACAACTGATGTCTTGATCTTCACTCGAGGCGATGAGTTTCACTTGAGACGTGGGATCAGCCACAGTCAAAACGAGCAGCGGGTGTGTTTGATGGTTTCCTTTTTTTAATTTTTTAAAATTTATATTCTAAAGTCTGCATTCTTTATTCACTGGACACGAATAAGATGAGCATCAGTGGATAGCGACTGTTGTCTTGAGAATCATTGAAGAAGTGGGGACAGTGAAGAGTGAAATCTGAAGCCGTTTTCATCCCTACGTGCTCGCCTCGACAGCCACTGTCGGGACGAACGGCAGGGCGTGTAAATGGCTTACATTTTCGTTATTACTCCAAACGTGGGTTCTACACACGAATGAGACGAGGTTTAGTGGTGAGCAACTGTTTTTCTGAGTTGTACTCGAGACGTGCGGTCAGGCACGGACGAGTCGAACGGCAAGGCGAATAGCTTCCGACTTCTTACTTCAGTGAAATGTGTGTTGTAGTTGCGGATGCCATGTTTTTTTTTTACCGTAGTTGCCGTGGGTGCTGGCCAGCTCCGAAGGGCGGCTGAAGTCTTCCTTTTGAGTGAAGGACAACTTTGTTTTCAGAATGACCTGAAACGTAAGCAAACTTAGAGACACGATGGTGCGAGATGCAGTTGCTGGGGTTATCGGCCAGCTGGGGAAGGAGCCACGATGTCTTCCTTGAGTGTGGTGGTGTTTCCCATTGTCGGAATGGACCAAGATGAGAGCTGACCAAAGTTGCTGAAGTTGTCGTGACATGGTTGTTGCTGTAGTGAGTGACGAAAACTGGTCTGGGGACGGCAGAATAGGATGTGCGTTTCTCATGGGGAATCCTGGTTACATGCGGTCTTACATTACAAATCCGAGACACAGAGAGGAGAAAGCCGGGCTGAGGTCGAGTCGCGAAAAGTGGCTTGGGTCGGCGGGACAGACTGTGTTTTCTCTATGGGGGAGGGTGCAGCTAGACGGCATAGTGGTCGTGGTTGAGAGGGATGTAGGTTTCCGTTCCCATGCCGTGGATTAGAGGGTGGCCGAGTGTCTCTTGTGTCTGTCGCGACACACGATTGACACCACCCGTTTTGAGACGGAAATGGGTTACCTTGACGTGGACGCAAGGATGGGAGATTAACGTTTGTGGTTATCTTGGATCATGGTTGATGTAACTCATTCAACACGGAAATGGGTGACGTTGGGTGGCGCAGAGGTGGTGTCGTCATTCGCGACATGAGCGCCCCGGTACACCGGTTGCCCAGTGGAGCAAACAGCATCAGGAGCCGGACAATGACGGAAAGGGCGCCGTGAGCTTGAGACGTTCTTGGCGAGTTCCAGTCGAGCGACAGGGTACGTTGGAAAGATGACGTCGCGAAGGGACGACATGGGCATTCCGGTTTACGTAAACCGGTGCCTAGTGGTCGCCCCAGCCTGCGTGTGAGACGTCAGGAAGGGGGGGGGCTTCTCGGAAGAACGTCCTGGCTTGCCGAAGGTCTTCCTCAAACGACGAGAGGTCGGGCGGAGGTGGGGTGCGTTGGCCGTCTTGAAGCGGTGAGCCAACTTCGTCATTCGGGACAAGGGCGTCTCGGTCTTGATTGGACGTCCAGCAGTCGTCTGGGTTGAGACATCGTCGGCGGTTGCCATGTGGATATCACGAAATGTCGATGTCGTGAAAGAGAAGATCTAAATTCCTGGTGAAAAGGGAGGAGGCCGACTTTGGCAGGTGCGGAAGGTGTTGTGACAGCCTGTGTCGCGACAGCCAGTGTCGCGACAACAGGCGGTGCGTAAGATCAACGTTGCTTAGCTCCCAGAGGAGGGGCGGGTGAGTGGCGTTTGCGGCTATCGCGACTTGTCGTTGAGGCTTGTGGGCTTCGCTGCAAGTGACGCTGAAGTCACGACGTGATGATGTAGATGAAGGACAAGGGGAGAGTTCGTCCTGGACAACCTCTGATGAGATGTAGCCTCACGGAGTTTCCGTTTCTCTTCACGGAAGAGCATCTTGGCTTGCCGAAGGACTTCTTCTCAGGCCGAGAGTACACGCGGAGGCGGGGGTGCGTTGACTGTTTCTTGTAGTGTTGAGTCGTCTTCGTCATTCGCGACAAGGCCGCCCCGGTTGGGACCGGGCGTCCGATAGTCGTGAGGGGCGGGGGAGCAGGCGGGGGGGCAGCATCCGCAGTCAGAGCAGAGGCCGGAAGGCCGTCGTGGGCGGCGGCTTCTTCGGTGGATGAAGAAGTCGCGAAAGGCGACAAGTCGCGAAGGGCCATATGTCGCGAAAGGCGAATCCAGAGATCGACGGACGAGTGAACGAAGGAACCTATTGGAGGAAAATTAATGCCGACATCGGTCATGCTGCCGCTTATATAGAGGTCTGCGTCGCGCAGGCGCAGTGGGAACATGCAAGTAAGCGGATACACACAACCGAAAAGCCTCCAGGGAAACATTCCATTGAGGGCAATGTAATGCAAAAATTATCACGTTAATATGTTTTGGCAAAACAAGAAATATGATTTTCCGACTGAGCCTTATTTTTTTTTTAAGCTGCGTAACGCAAAAAAAAAATTTTTTGTTTGACCTAAAAGCATGCGATGCCATGCCTTACTGTACTGAAACGCGCCGTCCATGTTTGCAACGCAAAATCATCTACCGGTTCGGTAAGGTTTATTTATTACATGTAAATTCAAATCGCACAGTTTGTTACGACACTGCATGCTTTATTCATTTATGTGAGAAATCAGTAAACAAAATCCCTTTTTAAAAGAATCGTCACTCAGAAAAATGCATTGATTTTGGTGGGGCAGTATATGGAGCAGAGTTATGAAAAGCACTCTCATAATTTTAAATGCAAAACTAGGCAAGTTCAAAAATACTTAGGCCTAATGTCAAGTGTTTTCTGTTCCATCAGAGCTTTTGCGTGATCGGCTGATAGGCACACAGATGAACGCATTAGGCTACTGCCAAAAAAAACGTTGAGGAGTGTTATTTTTTCTTTTTTGGCACAAAGCATTAAGATAATTATAAATTGTTAGCTTGTAGTGTAGAGCTACTCGCCTCCATAATATTATTATTTTTACCCCTTTTATTTTTTTGTTCGGTGTTCATGTAACCGACAGTAATAAAAAAAACTGTTAATCTAGCTACCGCTAGCTATATTGAAAAACTTGCAACATTACAATGATACAATGAAGTACAACGATATCGTGGAGGAATAGAACCAAAATACGAATCTATTTCCAGCAGAAGCATTCCAGAATTGCTGCAGAAAAGCCACATCCAAGGAAGGATGGCGATATGGCTTTGGTAAAGCTAGAAAACGGCAATAAAAGAAAAAATCAAGCACTTTTTTTTATGCATTCTGCCCTAGAAATTGATCCCCCCACACACACATGCAGAACGTCTCACAGCATAAAAATGTTAGTCACAGTATAATGGAAAATATTTTACTAGAGGGCCACGAGTTAGGCTAACAACGAAAACCTGTCAATCGCAAGGGCAATTTCTGGCTGTTTTTTGCCATACGAAAATTAAATCCTTTTTTGTTGCTTTTATTTTTAGAAAAAATTATGGTGGACTTATCGTTAGATAATAAACTGGTAAGCAGTAGCCTAGATTGATAAACCGTTCAGAAAACACGCCCAAGCAGCATAATTATCAGATCGTTGCCATGAAATGGAGTAGCCTAACGCTGGATGCTTCATGCAGTTAAGGGACAAGACGGTGTAAATGTCGGTGTTCCCAGTGCTGATGAAGGCGCTCTGCGAGCCCTCTTACATTATTGTGCCGCCGAGGAAACAGGCCGTCTATAAATTCCCAACCTGCAAAACAACTACTAATCATGGATGCTACTGTAGGTCTAAGTTAGTACGACTCCTCAGCCCAGCAGTTTAATTTTTGCTAGTTTCAATGAATTAAAATGTACCAAAAAAAAACAAACAGGCTATGTTAAAATAGCTGATATTAAAAATCATCATGCTAGAACGAAGCCAGCACATTCTGTCATGTTCAATTTTGCACTACATACTTGCTCCGCCAACTCTCCTTAAGCTAATTGTACGTAAGATTATTAGGCTAGTTGTTCGTGAGGATGTGACTTTCTAATGGAGGGCCTGGTTCCTCGGCTGTGCAACTTGAGTTAGAAGTTTTGTGGCGTGGTTGCAGCGCACGATTGAAGACAACGATGGAATGTATTGGTGATGCAACACGACGTTAGGTGTTGATAATGAAAAAAACCTAACTAAAGGGTTGCCAAGCTGCGGCCGTCTGGGCTCGATCTTGCAGGGAAGGCAGCAGCTGACCCTCATTTGGCTCGCGTTTGGCAGGTTTATACAAGCTGGAGACTCTATCAGACAAAATATTCATTTTGGGTTTAAAATCAGTGTGCAGCGCCTTGTTTTATTTCGAGTAATTTGTGGCAAGCTGAACATAATTGAAACTAGCAGGTTACACGATCCCAGCAAGGATTGCCAGATGAGCAACGGGTCGTTTCCGCCATCTTGTGATGCCATCATTTTCTTAAGAACACGATTCAATCGCCTTTCATGCAACTTTCACCATTCCATCGCCAAACGACGAGGAAAATTTGGCAGTTGGCGACTTGGTGTCTAAGAGCTACTCGCCAAAATGGTGACCAATTAACAAATTCCCAATGTTTATAAATTGTCACATCTCAGGAACCATTAGCTAGAAACAAGTGGTTTGCGGTCCAACCACGTGTGCAACTGTAGGCCTAGCTAGCCACTTTAGCTGATTGGAGAGTTACCTTAATGCAAGAATTTATAGGGGTTCTTCGTCTTGCTTAATGCAAATAATATGTAAGCATTAAATAGCAGCACAACAGCTAATATTGTTTCTACATGGCGAGGAGGTAATGGAAAATTGCTAGTGCATTTCAATGTTTACTGGCCAAATGGCGAGTGCCACACAATTCACACTCGTTTAGGTTGCTTGCATGCAACTAATACATTCAACGCTGAGAACGAAGTATCCGTCCCAAACAACTAACAATCCTAGCTTGTATAGCCAAGGAAGCAGGCCGTCCCATCCTCCCAAACAATCTCAGACGCTAGGCTACTGTTGGGCTTGGTCAGTAAGAATGGCCCCACACATCAGCACTTTATTTTTCGCCAATAGAATGAAAAATAATCTAAATATATCAAAAATACAATTGGGCTACATTAATAACTGATGTATTAAAAAAAAAAAACACGACAGTACTAGGAGAAAATAGCACTGGGAGTGGGACATTACCACCTCTGGAAATCAAACATGGAAAGCTTTATCCCCCTCGTAATATGATTCCTACAGATTATTTTCTACACCCTTATTTTCACACATACTCTTCGCAAAATACAACAACCCAAAACTTCAAAATAAAAATACCTGTGATAAGGTAATCTTTATCCCAAGGTGACAATGTGTCGACCAGAATATTCTTAGGTCCCTTGATTAATGTGCACGATCCATTAGCTATCATCGTGCCTTTGACTAGTCTGGAGTAACCTTCTTTTAGTACTACTACGTTATAACTCATAATTACAAACAAGTGTAAGACAGGTAAGGTTAAAATTTAAAAGGTTATTGAGAAATGCTTAACTAAACTTAAAACCACAACTTCGTTTGTTGACACCTGACGGCCGACGGGCAGCGTGTTCTCCTGGCGAAGGTGGGTGATATTTCGTCACTAACACTCATGGCCAGCTGGGATAAAAGCTGGAAATCTCAGCTGGCCTGAAGTATGGAGCGATTATTTTTTTGCAACCAAGAAGAAGCGAGAAAGAAGCATTAGTAGGAAATGCATATTTTCTATTTTGCCCAGCCCTCTCCAGTACATGCTCCAGTGTATGCTTCTTTTTTGTTGCAGAAAAAAAAAACCCGGGATGTGCGCCCAAAATGAGATTGCACGTAGCCAAACGAAGCGACGAAAAGAAAATAAACAAATCCATCCTTTCCCTATGTTATTCACCTAATTCCTTTGGTGTTATCAGGATGTTATATTTATTTATTTATTCATTTATTTCAAATCAATTATCAGGTTCTAAACGGATGTGGACAAATAGCCAAAAAAAAAAATAGCAATACTAAAGTTCCCAGAAGCAGTCAACAAGTGTGCATATAATCAGAGATGTGCGCCTTAAATTATTTATTGGTGGCAGAGAATATCAATTTTTTCGCGGCAGCGGCGACGTAATTGGGCAGAGGCGACTTACACAAATTTTAGACAGAGGCATTGTCGTAAAATGAGGTGTATGAGTAATGCTAACTAATATTACCCTATCTCATGTGACCTTGTTGAACTTGTTGGCTGTCTCTTTTGTAATAGGGTGCAGACCGAAGCTGCCCAGCCCACCAATCTCCAAGCACAAAAACCCCGCTCCCTCCTTTAGTCTCCACCCTACGGCTCCACCATCCCACCAGCCACTTCTTTCCCATTTTCGCTCTCTCTCCCCACCCCCGCACCCCAGCCAAGGTGCTACCTAATGGCCTCCTCTCCCTCCCTACCCCTACTTCTCTCTCCCCCTAAAGTCTTCAAGCCACCAGCAATCCACCGTCGCATGTTCCATCGCTTCATTGTCTTCTCCACAAATGCCACACGTGACTTCCTCTTCCTACGCCCTCTTTCCCCAGGTTTCCACATCATCTCCCTAGTATTGAGAGCCCCATCCCTCGCCCTACCCAACAGCATACTTCCACAACCCCCTGTAACAACTTTCCCTTCCCATCCTACTTTTCTCCTCCCAGTATCACTCCTCTGAACATTCTTTTATCTAGTTTCCTCCTCCAACTTTCCACCTCCAGTTTGTCATTCCTCTTTCCCCCTGCCCTTCCTACCCTCACATACTTCCCTGCCAGCCTACTCGTCCTACCCACCTACTTTGTGCTGCCCCATCGCGTAAAATATTCCTACACCCTCCTCACAATCACCCCGTCTTTCAGCCCCCACACCCTCTTGTCACACCCAAATCTTTGCCACAACTTCTCTCGTCTTGAAGTAAGACCGGTCCCCTTTCACCTCCTCCCCAGAAATGTACCGATTTGCTCCTAATGCCCACCCTTCCAGCTCCTCCTGGAACATTTCCAGCTGCTTCCACCCTTTCCAACTGTACACCAGAACCCTCCTTCCCCTCCCCCACAAACATCACCCTGGAACTGCTACTTCCACAGAATCCTCGTAACTTCTAACCTGTTGTACCCCAACATCCCACGTCCCTCTTAACTTGAGTGTCTCTACCTCTCCTTCCCCCAATGATGCTCTTCTTCCCCCAATGATCCTCCCCTTCCCCAAACACCACAAACCCGATTTCTCTCCACTAAACTCCACCTTCATCTCCGTACCCCATTCCATGCACTACTGCAGCTTTAATTCTAGCCACTTCCACTCCCCCTCAAGCAGCCTGATGTCATTGGCAAATGTCAGCACCAGTGTGCAGAAATCCTCCTCTCATCACTTCCCTTTTTAAACCCTCCTTCCAATTCCACCAATCTTTTTTCCAATCCTCTAAGATGCACCACCCTCATACACCCTCTTAAACCCCTCTTCAACTTTAAGTTTCTGAAGTTCCCCCTACGGGAGTTCCCACTGCACTCGTAGGCATGGGCAATTTCAAGGAAAGCCACCCATAGGCTCTCACAACTTCAGTGGCATGTGTCATGACGAAGATGTTATCTTCTAGCCTCCTCCCCTTTCTGAACCCGTTTTGCATCTCCCCAAGATCCCCCCACTTTCAACAGGTCTCAGAGCCAGCTTGTCACCTATCTCATGAAGACCTTATACCGCACTAGTTATGGCTTAACTCCTACCTACTCCTTAGGCGGCAACGGGTCGTCCTTCGTGGTTCCTCCACTCTTTGGCTTCACGTTACCTCTGGTGTTCCTCAAGGCTCCGTTCTTGGTCCCCTCCTGTTCTATATTTTCATCTCTGACTTACCTTCTGTTATTCGTTCTCCTAATGCCTGCTATGCTGATAACTTAAAAATCTTCTCCGACACTGTTTCCTGCAAATTACTTCAAGAAGACATCCAACGTGTTGCGCACTGGGCCTCTACCAATTCCCTTCTTTTCCATACTGATAAATGTCACGTCCTTTACCTTGGGAATAATAATCCTCACTTTCCTTACTATCTTTCTGGCAAACCTATCACTCCTGTTACTAATTATCCTCACCTTGGGATCCTTATTGATAACGCTCTAAATTTCAATCATCACACTGAAAATGTCAACTCCAAAGTCTTTCGTAAAGCCCATTTCGTACTGAAACGTTTTTCCAACCTTACACCCTCCCTGTTTGCTATTTTATATAAAACCTTTCTTCTCCCAGTCTTTGGCTACTGCTCCCAAATTTGTCGCCCCTACAATCTTTACTCACTTAATTGTCTCGAAAACTGCCAACGTCGCCTTACCAAATGGTTTCACACTATTCATTCCTTACCATATTCCGATCGCCTCCGTAAACTTGGGCTTTCCTCCATTCATGATCGTTTTCATCATGGTGACATGATACGTATACTTACCTACAACTTATTCACAATCTTCTTGATGTGGACCCTGTTCTTTCCCTCATTCCAAATGTCAACTTCACTCGTATTTCTGGCACTGTATCTCGGACTAAACTCCGCTTTCACTTTTTCACAGAAAGGGTTGTTCAACCCTGGAACTCCCTTCCTCAATCTGTTGTTTGCGCTCCTTCACTCAACGCTTTCAAATCACGCTATGACGATCTAGTTGCTTAACTTCTTTGGGGTTATGGGGGGGAAAGTACTTCGTGCACGGTCAATATTTCTATTTCTATTTCTTATTACCCACCCCAATAAAACAATATTACATTCAACTAACGAACATAACACATGGCAGATGAGTAATAATTGGTATTCCCAGGTAAGAAATTTGAAATTACCATTGAAAACTGGTGTAGACTCACGAACATGCTGTATCTCTGGTGCAGGCATAAAATACGTAACTACATTCATTCCAGAGATTATGGGATCTTTTAATAATATTTATAATGTAGTGTCATGCCTTGGCACAAACAATATTGGATTTGACACTCCTGAGGGAATAATAGCACGGCTTGAAATTGCAATCAGAAGCATTTTTCACACAGTGGATTCAGCAGTCAGCATGGCATATTATTACAACCCTACCTGGTCATCTCTAATGGCAACCTTATGGCAATGTGTAGAAAAAAAATGTGTGAACCTTATTTCATTGTGGAATCCAATATTAACAGTTAAGAGTTTACCATCATCAGATGGATTACATCTCTCTCCATCTGGTAAAGAGCTGGTCGTAAATGCAATTCTGGCAAACTGTCAATGAGTGGCGAACAGTAGTAAATGTTTGAAAATGCAGGAAACTTATGATTAATAAGAAGCATAATGTTTTGCACTCTTATACTATGGTAAGTGGAATTGTGAGTTTAAAGGAGCCACCTCATCTCTTGAAATGTCCTTTTGAAATTGTATACAACAAAAATTGTGTAGCTATCACTTCCAAGTCTACCAGTAATTTCTTGGGGTCAGATTCCAAAAAACACTGTTTGTTAAGAGTAATACTGTTGCTTATTAAATGCAAGAAGTGTTAAACTTAAAATAGGTGAACTCTACCTCCTTCTCTCCTCAGAAAATTACGACATAATTTTTGTAGTTGAGACTTGGTTGAATCAATCGGTGACTGGCTCAGTGTTGGTCAGGGATTTACCATGTTGTGTGATACGACGCAATAGGGGTTCAAATGCAAGTGGTCTAGCAGTCTTTGTGAAAAAAAACCCAAACTAACCTGCAATGTTATTAGATCTGCTACAAACCTTGAGGCAAGCATGGATTTTGGCCCAGGTATTCTTAACATCATTCTTGGTTATATACCAAATGGCAGGGTCGAATCCAACATTGTAATGATGAACAAATTCATAGAAGAAAATGTGTCTAAAATACTACCAAATATTATTATTATTGACGATTTTAATATGGCATACATAGATTGGTTCTCCTTTAAGGTTGATAACATCCACCAACGCCTGTTCTTCAACTGCATTTCCTTGCTGGCTTTCAAACAACTTGTTGCTCAGCCTACTAGTGGCGATAAAGTTCTCGACCTAATACTGGTTGATAGTCATCGCTTTGTATACGATGTAAATGTGATCGAACATTTTAGTGTAAATGTATGGTTACGTTTTGTGCCCAATTCGAAAACTGTAAAAATATATACGTATATAGTAGCTAACCTTCCAAAGTTAAAGAATGTTATTGATCATGATACATTATATATGAATATCTAAGAACTAAAGACTGGTCAGCAGGTGCTGATGATAATTTGGATGTTGAAGAAATGTGGAATTTGTTTGACAATGAGCTATTAGTAGTTATAAATAAGAATAGTTATCATAAACCATGGCGTGCAAATAGATCTTTTTGCTATCCTCGTCTTATAAGAAATCTTGTAAATCTAAAAAAGAAACTATGTGAGTTAAAAAAACAAAAAAAAAACAGAAAAGATAAAAGTATTTCAGAACAAGGTAAGCAGGGCCTCAAGAAATTGGCTGACGCAGTTAAAATAAGAAATAGCTAATGAACGTAAAATCATCTCTGAAGGCACTCCGTCTGTCCTTTTTAAATACGTTAAAAGGAAAACCAGTCATATACAGCATTTACCTCCACTACATTTAAATGATAAATTAAAAAAAATTGTTTTGAAAATGTAGAAATTTTCAACAGGGTATTTGCTAGAAATTTTACGAAAAAAAAAGAATGATAATTTTAATTATTGTCAGTCATCTGCCAAGTCAGATTCGTTACCACCACTCGTTATTTCCCCATCCTTTATTAGGTGTGTGTTCTTGTTGGCTTAAAAACAGCAATGCTATCGACCCCGATGGTTTTTCTTCAGCCTTCTATTAGAAGTATGCTGTAGAATTGTGTGTACCATTATCAAAAATCATAAATAACTAAAAACTGATATACCTCCGTCATGTTGGAAGAAAGCACATGTTACATCTGTCTTCAAGAAGGGTAATGCTGCCGATCCATCAATTTACATACCAATACCGTTGACTTGTTGTAGAATTACTGAAAATGTTGTTCGAAACCACATAATGACCTTCCTTTTGAAAAAGGGCTTATCTGAAGACCAGTGTCATATTATACCAGGAAGATCTACCGTTATTCAACTGCGTCAGTGTCTTGATGACTGGTCTAAGACTCTGGAATCTGGGCAGCCAGTTGATGTTGTTTTAATTGACTTTGGTAAGGCCTTTGATTCTGTACCATACCACAAGTTTTGGCAAATATTGGTATTGAAGGAAACATTCTTAAATCGATGAAAAAAATTTCTTGGAAAACAGAACATAGCAGGTTTGTGTGGCATCAGCCATTTCTCGCGAAACTTGCGTTACCAGTGACGTACCTCAAGGATCCATATTGGGACCTTTGCTATTTCTCTTTTATATTAACGATCTGAAGATCAGTTACTTAGTAAAGCTTGGATCGTGTCGTTGAGTTCAGTGACCTTGGTGCGTGGTTCATTAGTGGTTTAAAAAGTAGTTCTCTTCATAACCACATTGTAAAAACTGCTAGACAGAGAATGGCAATGATTTGTTTCGCTTCCGGTGATTCTAAAACTTTAATATGGGCATTTATAATTTTTGTATGGCCAATTCTTCAGTATGCAAGCCCAGTATGATCACCACATTTGGTTAAGGATGTTGATCACGTTGAGTCGGTTCAGAGGTGTTTCACCTAGTTCTTGCCTGGTCTTAAAAAGAAGAATTATTCTGAACGTTTAAAAAAATTGAATTTAGAGTCTCTTGAATTAAAGAGATAAAAAATTAACCTAAACATATTCACTTCTACTTAATCTCACTAGTATATATCGAAATCGATTCTTTAAAGTTAGAAGTTGTGACCACCCTCTTAACTCGTTGTGGGAAATGTCAGAAGGGATTGCTGTAGATATTTCTTTTCACACAGAATATTGTTAATGTTTGTAATGCAATACCCACAGATGTGGCAATGGCTCCCTCCCTAACTAAGACTTAGGAAAGTTGTTCTCTAGAGATACATTAGGTGGACTTGATGATGAAAGATGACTAGAGCCTTGGCTTATTATTTTTAACTGCTTATGCATGTAATGCATAAAGCAGTTATTGAAATACAGTTGGGGAGAAGAAGGGGCTTGCATCGTGAGCTATTGTTAAATGGCGTTACGTCCCACTCCAGTCCTTTATTTGAACGGGTCATGCCTATCACCTTTAACGTATGGCCGGAAGCGACTGAAATATTAGTCGATTTTCCATGATTTCGATTAGAAGACGTGCCAGCAAAATGTAGGCGTTGTTATTGAACAGTTGTGACTAAATCGTTTGCATATGAAGGGTTGTAGGTCCTTGACTAAAAAATTTTGCCAATTATGTTTCTGTATGAAAAAAAGGTTGAACCGGAAATGGCCCAGCTTATTTCAGGTTTTGACAACAAGCAAGGAAAACGGAATTCTATCTGTTGTTGGGTTATTGGCAAACCACTGGGAAAAAAATGGCGGATACTTTACGGTTCGCTGGGAAGGCATCCTAGAATTCTATGCGTATTGGTAATTCGTGTAGTTATGTGGATCCTGTTAATCAGGTAATTATTGTATAATTGATTATTTAGTGTAACAGTTTGTTGTAGTATAATCAATTCGACAAACGTGTGAGACAACGGGATAGTGCATACTAGGTGCGTAGCTAACGGAATAAAGGCAGAATTATAAATTCATTCCACGATCACTTTCAATAGTAAAATAAACAATAGAGGGAAAAATTTTACTTTACACGGCTTATGGGAAGAATAAGGCAATTGATCTCTCGTTGGGCTAGAATGGCGTAAAATGATCAACTGAACAACATTTTCGCATAACATTTTTGGGGTAAAGGCTTCGTTAGGTCGTCAGAAATTATTGAAAGCTGCACTCTTTGCGCTGACGGACGAGAGGCCGTTTTCTTCCCATGTTCTCAGCTGATATTTTTTTCCGTAAACAGTTCAGATAGGTCGGTTGTTATTGTCAGTTTCGTGTGGTTTTGTTGTTATTGTCGGTTAGGTTAGGAACCGGCTTCGGCATTTCACTTGAGGTAATGAACTGGTTGAGGTTTGGCGTTTTACTTGCCGGACTTTCGCCCAGTTTCATGCTTATTGACGCGGTGCGGTGCCAACTTTGGACCTTCACCACGGCCAGACGGTGCATTTGCCCCAAAAATGGAATAGGAAAACATTACTCAGCAGGTAATTCTTAATCCATTAAAAAAAAAAGGACGAGAGCCCGTTTTCTTCCCATGTTTCCTTTACGCACATGGCCCGAAATTCGAAAAAAGAGAAAAAAACCTACCTTTAATTTTCACGGAAGGCACTACAAATTGATCCGAAATTGCGGAAACTCGTTAAATCATCATTAACATAACCTAACCAATTAACTGCCCTAATATGAAATGCCAAACCCCAACCAGTTAACTACCTCAGTATGAAATGCAAAACCCCAAACTTACCTAACCTAACTGACAATAACAACAAAACCACACGAAACTGACAATAACAACCCGCCTATCGGAACCACCCAATAGAGAGCTTTGTCTTCCGTCTATGAAAATAATAATGTTGCGATTTTTTGAATAACCAGTTTATGTATTTCTTTATGAAATTCTTGTTTTTATTTTTCTTTCTTTCACACAGCTTTAAAAATGACTAAAGCCTTTGGCTTGCTATTATTATTTCTTTACACATATTTTATGATGGAAAAATGTTAAATTGTATTAGGCCTATCATTTTAATTGTCTTGCTTTATTTGAATTAATTCATTGTTAGTTGGGTTATTTGAATTTTAATCTAGCTTAATATAAGTGGATACAACGTACTCTTTCTAGTCCTTCAGCGTGTTTTCGCATTAAATTGCTTCATTCATTCAATTTCGAGATAACTCTTGTAGGAATTGTAACCATTGAAATAAAGCCTGGGCTTTGAGTAAGATCGAGGAATTTTGAAAAATTAGGGCCATTTTCATGATCCAACAAGTTGAGATTAAAGCCACCAATGATATAAATGATATCTTTGGATTTACGTAATTTCTGAAAAGTTGCTTCAATTGCTGCATGAAATTTTGTGTAACTAGAATTAGGCTGCCTGTAAACTGGACCAACGATGATGTTATTATTAAGATACTTAAAAGGACATTCCTCCCAGCGCCATTTTTCTCGATCCACCACTTCAAGTACGGCCCCGAAGTTTTATTTACTTACCGTTAGTCATCCCTGGCTAAATATCCATTTTAAAATGTGGCGTCTAGGAGTTTTTCTGTTGAATATCTAACCTTCTTTACTGCGTTCCGTACGTATATGATCCTTTGCACGCCTGCAATAACCATGACGTTTCATTGTTTCCAGTTGTGACGACACAGTTTTTGCGTCAATGCTGTCACGTGACCTCGCAATTCGTCTGCTAGGCCAGACGTCCTTCACGTGATCACGAGAAGACGAAGGCGGAATTGACGTAGTAGTGCTGAATCTCGCAATGGCAGCGTGCGGACACATGACTGCGCATGGCTGTTATGGTTATAAGGCAGGCCGGATGTTGCTTTAATTTCAATATTTTGAAGTCAAGGTCATGTCTCCCAGAATAATTTATATTTTCTGTTATGGCGAACGTAGCTCCACCATGATCACTTTGTTTTTTACCATAATTGTTTTCAAGAGTAGAATAATTGTTTCAACGGTACAAACTTTCTTGGCCATCCTGAATACAGGTTTCAGTGAGAGCAATTATGTCTGGGGAAAAATTAAGGTTGAAAATAAGTGTCTCAGAATTGCCATAATGCCCATTTAGGCTTTGAACGTTTATCTCCATAACTATGAAGGGACACTCATTTTCACTGTGACTAGCGGATTCTGAAACAAACTCAGGGCAAGCAACGTACGTAACCTTCTTTAGACAGTTGGATGAACCATTAGCATCGATATTAAAATAGTTTAGGTGCTCAGATGCAGTGAAGTCAGGAAAGGTGTTAGTAGGTTCAAAGGGTACGGAGGCTATTCATACTATCAAAAAAAACTACGTACAAATGAGCACAAAAACAATACAGGAGGTTAAAAGAAAAAGATATTCGTCACAAAACACACAAAAACTATCAAAGTAGCCTACAAAAATTACGGAAATCAGTTGCAAGCCAAAGTCAAAAATGAAAAGCAACAGTGATGTTTTAAAATGAAAAGGAAAATTTACAAAAGTCAAAGTACTGCGCTGTAGATATAAAAAAAAATACATATAAGAAATATTTTTTTAGCCTAGGCAGCACCCCTGTCAGAGGAGTCCTGATTCTTATATAACCAATACCGGTGGGTGTGCATCATGTTACATACGTTAGAGGTGTTGTGATCGGGTGTGGTGGAGGTGATCATGGTATGGAGATGGGTGGTCTTGCGATGAGGTGTGGTGGTGATGATGATGGTATGGAGATGGAGGAGACGCATAGGGGGGGGGGGGGTGGAGGAAGTGGAGAAGCCCACGGAAACATAAAGGAAAGGATGCTGGGAAGGGAATTGAAGAAGACTTAGGGAAAAGACCAGGTGATGTGGAAGGTGCAGCTGGCTATTGGTATTGGGCCAGGGAAGAGGCTGGAAGGGCATGTGAGAATGGAGGTAGAGGGGAATTGACTGAAGTGGTGGTGGGTGACAGTAATGTTGCTAGAATCACTAGGCGGGAAAGCGTTGGGAGCAGAGAGAGGAGGTAAAATTTATCATGCACAGGGGTTGTCGTTGGAGTGATTTTACTCTGCTTGTGTGGGGGATTCTGACAAGAACCTAAGGGGAGAAGGAGGTGTTATTAATTTCCATGTGGGGATCAACGATGTGGGGGAAGCGGAATTGGGTATGGCACACGAGAGGGCTAGAAGCAATTGTAAGGTAAAAGAACATTGTCAGGCCAAAGGCTAGAGTGCTGGTTTGCTTGGTCCCAGAAAAAGGGGGAGCTGATGAAGTGGCGCTGGAGGAGGTAAGAACATTTAACTCTATGCTGTTGTGCATGATGTGGGGACCTAAGGTGGAGGTTGTGGGTATGAGGGAGCATGGACAGCAAGAGGATGGAGCAGCGATGGAGTTCATTTTTTGCAGGCGGGAGTAGGAAGGTTTTGGATGGAGACATGTATGGAGTAGATTCGGATTTTTGGGGGAGGAGTGGAGAAGATGCAAAGGGAAGTAGAGGTGAGCAATGAGAATGAAGATTGGTAGGGGAAGAGGGGGGGTGGTTGAATGTGGGGGAGGAGGAGGAAGAAAAAGGGTCCACCTTTGAAAAGGGTAGATGGAGGGTAGGTTTCCAGAATATCAGGGGGAGTGGGAGGAGTTAAGGAGAGGTTGTGAGGGAGAGGAGTTTGAATTGGTGGCTGCAGCAGAGACGCATCTTCAGGATGAGGAGGAGCCACTGGGATGAAGAGGATGGGAATGGGTGGGCCTTAATAGGAGGAAAGAGGAAAAGGGAGGGGGTGGTTTGGGTCTCTTCTTTAAGGACAGGGGTAAGTGAAAGGTCTGGGGGACTGGGGAAGGAGGAGGCTTGAACATACGTCAGTTACAGGAATGGCTGAGGGTAGACTGGTGGCGGTTGGTGTAGTGTACTAGGAGTTGAAGGGATGAGGAAAAGTGGAATGGAAATATCTTTGATCAGCTTAAACATTCACCCCCATGGTTTAATTTGGAATGAAAGCAGGCGGGCATTTACCTGAGGACGGAGGAATAGCAGGTTTGTGTTTTGGAATGAGAATGAGGGGCATGGGTAAGGGACATGGGGAGGGGTGGATGTTGAGGGGAGATAAGGTGGGGGGAGCAGATTCTGACCATTGTCTGATCTGTTTTGATTGGGGAGTGAAAAGGGGGAAGGAGGGGGGAGAAATACAGGAAACCAGAATGGAGTGGAAGGGGGACAGGGGAGGGAGGAGGAGGAAGCTAAACGATCTGGAGATACTGGAAAACTTTGAGAAGGCAGTAGAAGAGAGGGTTGAAGAACTGAGGGAAAGACATTCTGGAGATGGCTGACAAGACTGTGGGGAGGAGAAATAAGGGATGGGAGAGGAAAAGGGTGGTGAGATCAGATGATGAAGGAGGCTATCAGGGATAGAAAAGAGGCGAGTAGGATCTGGCAAGGAGAGTTGGGAAGAGGAAGGAAAGTGAGAGTGAGTAGAGGTGGAGGAATTATGTGAGGAGAAAGAAGGAGGCGGTAGCAAGGAAAATATCAGAGTTTAACTAGAAGCTGACAAGAGAGGAGGAGAAGGGGAGCAGGGAAGTGGGCTCGAAGTTCTGGAGACTGGTAAAGGAAAAGAATAGGGAGCGTAGCGAGGTGAGCCGAAGTGGGGAGGGGGAGCATTAGGGATTTAGTGACTGAAGCTCTGAGAGGGCTGTTTAGGGTGGAGAATGAATTTTGGAGTGAAGAGGGATAGTGAGGGGGGGGGGGGACTGCTGAAGGATATTTCTTATGGAGCGTTTGTAGAAGCACTTTCTTTTGTTCGTAAGGAAAAAGCTGCTGGTGGAAGATGGATTGGTGGGGGATCTAATCACAGCGATGGGAGCTAAGGGCAAAAGAGGGTTGATTTGGGAAATGAATGAGGTTTTGAAAGGGGGAAGGGTTCGGGAAAGCAAGAAGAGGGTGAGAGTTTATTATGTGTTCAAGGGGAAGGGAAAGGATAGGTGAAAAATTGAGAACTTTACTTTAGAGGGGACCAAGAACGGAGCCTTGAGGAACACCAGAGGTAACGTGAAGCCAAAGAGTGGAGGAACCACGAAGGACGACCCGTTGCCGCCTAAGGAGTAGGTAGGAGTTAAGCCAGGAAATAATGCCAGGAGAAAAACCGAAAGTAGTAAGTTTCGACAGAAGCTTATCATATGAGACAGTATCGAAAGCTTTACTGAAATCAAAGAAAACAAAGTCACATGGTAGACCAACGTCAATAAGTTTGGTAATGGGATCAAACGTAGAGAGAAGATCGGTGAGGCAAGAACGTTTAGGAAGGAAGCCATGTTGGGTGGCCGGAAGAATATTGAGTTGAGAACATTCATCAAAAAGATCAGAGTAGATTACCGTTCAAGGATTTTTGAATTGGACGAGAGGAGACTTATAGGTCTGTAATTAGTAACAAGAAAAAGGGAACCCGATTTATGAATTGGAGTGATATGAGCATCCTTCCAGCATGAAGGAAAGGTACTAAAAAGGATGGAATTGGAGAAAACGTGAAACAAGGGGATGGAAAGGGAACTGGCACAATTACGACGAAAAATAGGAGGAATGTTATCAGGACCTGAAGAAAGGTCTTCTTTAAGGGATAAGAGAGAGGAAAGAACATCGGTCACACTGAAATGAACGACGCCACTGCAGGTGGTATAGGATTGCGAGAAGAAGCAGGAAGAAAAGTTGTGGAGAAAAAATGATTTAGCTTGGAACCAATGGTAACATCATCAAGGGAGAAAGTATTGTCATCATTTCTGATACAGCTTAAAGGGACAGTTTTGTTATCATTCTTGAGGTAAGAATACAGTAATTTGGGGTTGCTTTTGGGACATTGAATAACATCATGAACCGTAAATACTTTTGCACTACGATGCAAAGATGTTGGATTCATGAGCTGAGATGTCAAATTTGAGATTTTCATGTTTTGGTTTGATCCAGTTCAAATATTAGGCGACTTTGTAGGATAGACGAGCGTTTATTTCCATCCACGTTTTCTTTGGCGGGCTTACGGTTTTCCTTCCATGTATTGCATGTTTTTTTCTGTTTCGACTTCATTTGATAAGATATGCCAATAAAACCTGCACCTCTCCAGCATCAGTACTTGATAAAACAGTGCTAACTATGAATTTATTTGTGTTTTTCATTGATGAGACTCGAAAGCCTTAGAATTTCCAATACTGCTTCCTGGGATTTAGACAGGTTTTTTTTTTATTGTCTTAGCTGATATGACATTATGTGTTAACATAATATTTTCTACTTTGTGCTCAAAATTTTCAAAGCTCACTTTCATCATTTCACCAAATGAGTCGATTATAGTGTCCGCGGCCTATCTTGAATTCACCCGAAAACGAACACAGATAATCGATTGTATATTTTTGGTAGCAGAGTGCCTTGTTGATATCCTAGATGGTTACACAAAAACAATGGCGGCCGTTGATTCAAGCCACTCCCTCCAGGAAGACGTAGCCGCTCATAAAATACCTACAGGACTCAAGATACGCTGCGCACATAATAGTGTCAGTAGTTTGTCAAATTGTTTTGAGGATGCATTTTCATTTTGATCATTGGTTTGCCTCTCCTGTAATTCTGAAACAATTCGTAGTTTCTCTTTAGTTTGGGATAATAACTCACGTACTCATTGCCAAAGACGGTCTACTGATTCGGTGTGGATATTTATAAGTGCATCAAACTTGTAATTTACTTCAATATTCTCAAGTTCGTTTTCTAATCTCTTATTTCAATTGCCTCCTTTACATGTTTTGTATCACTTATTTCCTCAACAGTCGAGGTGTCACGGAGACTTGTTTGACTTTTTTCTTGGTAAGGTTGCAATTTTTTCTTGTACTGACTTCACAATTGCTAATTAATTCAGCTGTAGAGGAGTTTATCATTGGAGACAAACAAAGTTTGTTAATGTCACAATTTCCAACCTATTTTCATGTAATTTGATCAACAAGTGGAGACAAGCATAACATAACTGTTGTTATGCTTCGAGAATACTTTTTTCTTTTTTATTTTATTTTTTATTTTTATTCACATATTGAGATGATAAATGGTTTAGATTATAGCGATGGTTTCCAAGACTAAGGGCGCATTTTGCAACGACTCGCCCTTGCATTCTCGCAGCTAGAAGCTAGAAATCCGCTGAAATTCCAACATGGCGGCAGTTTTAGCTGCACCGACTCACAACGAAAGCAGTCAATATCGCGAGTTCAGAAACGACTGAGAAACTTGTTTCGTCATGAGAAATTCTTTATCTTATTGTCACGGATTATAAGACTGCAAGCATTTACTCAAACGATGTCGGCTTTAGCTAATCCAAATAACGTTGTTACCATGGCAACGACCCCTTTGCCATCGCGATTAAATTCTAGCTGCGAGAATGCAAAGGCGAGTCGTTGCATAAACGTGCCCTTATTCGCCCGACTTTCCTTTTAGGCCTCCGAGAAACCTCAGTATGCTCTGCGGGATGTATTTTCCAGCACCATATTTTTTTTTGTTTGTGTCAGTACCTAGTAAATAATTTCACTGCCCTCACTGCATTCGACACACTGGCTCCGGTGCCTGAAATCAGAAGCACTAATTTGTTTGTTTGTTGTTTTAGCTAAAACAACAAGATTTGTTGGTTGTGTATGAATTTGTTTCTTAACAGCTGTACTGAGTTCAAACTGAGTTACGACGACGACAACGACGACGACGAAAAATGGGCCGTGCAGTGGAGGCCAAACGGTTCGCTTGTTGTCATTAAAATTTGTAATGCAGTGAAATAGTTATGACACGAACCCAAATACTGAATTTCGTTGGTCTAGATTAATTCTGGGGGAGCTATAAGGTTTCCAAGTTTCACATTTTCCCAACAAGAAGAACAACAACTACAATATTGTAGTCACATCAAAATAGCATTACTCGTTGTTAATACATACATTTGAAGTAACAAAACTGAAAATCGGTTTATTGGTTCGATCTCAAGGTAAGGAGAGCTTATTTTATTTTCGACAAGAATAATAAACAACAACAATATTGTAAATATTATAAAGCAAGCAGTAAAGGTTAAAATAACACGGCCACTAGATGGAGCCAACAGAAGATTCTTAAGAATTTCTGTTAAGATAAAGAAAGCTATAAAGGTTTAAGACATCACGGCCGTTAGATGGAGCCACAGTCCGTTAATATTGTCCGTTGGGATAAGCAAGCTGTAAAGGTTAAAAATAACAAGGCCGCTAGATGGAGCCACAGTAGGTTCTTAATATTTTCCGTTGGGATAAAGCAAGCTGTAAAGGTTAAAGATATCACGGCCGCTAGATTGGGCCACAGTAGGTTCTTAATATTGTCTGTTGGATAAGGCAAGCTGTAAACGTTAAAGACAACACGGCCTCAAGATGGAGCAACAGTAGCTTCTTAAAATTTTCTGTTGGGATAAGGCAAGCTGCAAAGATTAACAATATCATGGCTGTTAGGTGGAGCCACAGGTTACTTACGATTTACTGTTGGGATAAAGCAAACTCCAAAGGTTAACGATATCATGACCGGTACAGGAAGCTACAGTAGAATCTTAAGATTTTCCAATGGAATAACAACGTGAAAAAGTTATAATGCGACAGCATGTAACAAAGATACAACAAACGGAGCGGAGTTTTTTTTTCCGATGTTTTTCCCGTTTGGAAGCCGAATAAGTAACATTTTCGGCAACTGACATAAAAGGTTAATTCGTGATTATAATAACAAAATGAAACGAACCGGGTTTTCGTTAAATCTTTTAGACTAAAGAGTAGCGTGCTGAATCTATAATTTTGATGTCATGTGGCCTCAACATTGCGCTGCCCACATGACTAAATGACTTCTTTTGATCTGTTCATCAACGCGCCAGCTAAAGTGTTTCTAAGTTGTTGTTTTCGTCTAGTGTTTATTTCATTGTATGCTGTAGCGTGTTTTTGTTTCTTCGGCGCACGAACCCATGGATTAAACAAACACAAATGCAAACCTACTTAAGTTGCCTATTCTGGCTGTCCCTCCTGTTTATCAAAAAACTGTGATGGTAATTTGTTTTATGGGTTTGTTGAATTTGGGCGCCTCGCTTCATAGTTTTGTGTTTTTCAGCATATTTTTTTGTTCACATAATCGATTTTGTCAAGGAGTTAGGAATTTATTCAGGGCTCTGGCCCGAAGCCACAGGCCCTCTACTGAATGCTACAGCCTAGGGCCACGAGGGACACACCCCTACTTTACACTACATTACTCTACATTACATTGCTTGACAAAACTTTACACAATGCAGACCACAAAACCGTGACATATGCTTGGAAATAGTCTGTGCCCCACACTTGCAACTGTGTGCACATGAGCACTCCCGCTTTGTCGTTTCACTGTATACCTCCACTGCGTACTCTCACCGTGCACTTCCGCTGTGTGTTGTCACTTCGCTCTTGCCACTTTCACCGTGCGGCGACCACTTGTGTTCCGTGCATGTTGCCTATTGAGGATCTTCCATTGTGCACCAGTATGTACAAATAGTTATCGCCAGATGTGAGTTTTGAAGACTCGCAGAGACAGTTGCAGAGAACAGACCATGCTTACAGTCGGAAACCAGTCGCTTTGTAGTAACTTGCTACAGCGCGCAGTCGCATAATATCGTCGCGCCTCTGTTGGGATATGTCTAGGAGGGTCTGCAGCAGAGTCAATGTGGTCGTCCGGATGCAAGTACGCTCATGCTGCGCACTGTAGCAGGTGCAATGTAACAGAAAATGTGGGACTGTTTCGGCCACGCAACACACAGTACAGAGAAGGGACTCAGGCCATCCTAACTGATGTCTGTGATCAGATAATATGGTATGCCCAAGCCGCAGATGCAAGAGCAAGTTAGCCATCCAGTTGGGCAAGCAACCCACAGCAGACTTATAAGAGCCGGCAGGGTTCAGGTGAAACAGAATCTGACCCGTCACGGCATCATACCGCTCTCTGGCCTACACTTGTTGAATCCAGACACGAAGAGCAGCACGATGCGACCTAACAGACTGCGCAAGATCGTTTGCTCACAGCAACTGACTTCATCTCTTGCAACAGCTTCGGCCCACTCATTCCCATAGCATCCTTGGGATTTGTGAAAATGAGCAAACCGATTCTGAGCGAAAGGGGCCCTTTCTGGTCCTCTCGGAAGGGATCTCAGCCTTGTTCCCTCAGACGCTTTTCCAACTCTGCGTCTGAGGTTTCACGCTTTTTGGCAAACTTTTGGAACAGCCAGGACGGTAATAAATTACAAGCTATTAAAAGCACTGTCGAGGAATGGCACTCGGCGTGTCGCCGCAGTCGCAGTGAAGAGGTTGTGTTGGCCCGTTTGCGCATTGGTCACACCCGACTTACTCACTGTTTCGTTTTGCGGGTGGTTGACCCTCCTGCATGTTATTGGTGTCGACGGCCACTTACGGTCCAGCACTTCCTTGTTGATTGTCGCCATCTTGATGAAGTTCGTCATCGTTTCCATCTTCGGCATGACATTACGCGTCAGTTGGGCGATAAGTCTGTCCTCCTGTCTGGTGTTTTTCAATTTGTGCAGGAGGTACAGATGTATGACAAGATTTAGATTAGGGGTTTGAATAATATCTCTGTAATGTGTGGTGCAGTGGCAACCCGGACCACTGCACTGTGGCTGAGGTTGATGCTAATGACCAAGCTGTCGACGCGCCATTAAGCCTCAATTCCCCCCATAGCGTCCACCATGACCATGGACCCACGTCACAGCTACCTCAGAAACCTGCATGGCAACCCAGAGTTTCCAACAGACAGTCTCGTGGGGCCAGTAACATTCATAGAGGTAAGGGAACACTGCGGAGGTGTCAAGCTGGATTTACAATAAGTGACAACAGTGAACGGCGGTAAACATAGTCCGAAGCAACGTCAATGGCAATAGAAATGGCAGCCAGTTCGCACACGAAACTAGAGAACACATTTGAAACAGATCGCTTGACATTCAATTTGAGTACAAGGATGCAGACACCAACACCGCCAACTCTCTCGTCCTTAAAGAAGGACGTGTCACAATACACTTCACAGTCAGTGCTATACTTTTCAAAAACTGATGATAGTGATGCACACTGCCAGACAGTGGCTACGTTCATCAAGATGCCGCAGACTGGGTTCGCACAGAAACATGACTTCCCGTCCTGCAGCACCGAGATTCTTGCGAGACTTATCGCTCAATAAACAGTAGTTTGTTAGGATTCTCCCCACGGGGTCTGTCTGGCGTCTGCTCAAATTTCGAAGGTACAAAGCAATGAGTAGTTCATCCACTCGGAGGTGCAGAGTGGATCTGTTTCAAATGTGTCCCACGGGGTGTGAACTGGTGAGGAGGACAGACAGCCAATGGCAATTCGCAGACAATTGTTAATACAGACTTGAAAACTACGAATGTGCCTCTGGGCTGTTGTCAAAAACAGGAGACGAAAATCAACCATCGACTGGATGAAGGTTCGGAAAACAGACAGTATGGCACCTCTCTGGATTGACTGACACCGAGTGAGCGT
>JAHWFP010170594.1:64551-78250 GCA_023313725.1 Lithobius niger
CAAAATAAATGCGTCTTGTAGTTTATTGCTGTCACGTGAATGAGAGTCGATACGATGACGAATCGTTCTTGTGACGATTTGGGGTTAAAAATTATACTAATTCGTGACGTGTAGAAGCAACGAGAGTTACTTTTGCTCGATCCAACCTGGTTAGTTTTCGAAGGCACCCAATGTGAAACAGGAACGTTCAGCACACAATTCTGGGCAGGAAAGGTTAGCCTATATACACCTTTTAGCTAAAGCCAACAATTGAACTCCAAAATCGTACTTCAGGTTTACCACACTTAATTTGCATGAGCGTGCCTTTGTTCGATTGGTTGTTATCATTACCTTCGGTTTCAAAGTGCCCTTGCAAGCTTTCTAATAGCCCAATATGGACATGCTTCGTATTTTCTGAAAGGTGGGGATCTATTCTTTCCATCAATACTAGCCGAAATTGTTTAACCGTCCTATGGTCATTTTAAGGTGAACACATACAGGCGTAGCGGAGAAAGGGTACGTTGATTTTCGAACTCAAAGTGCTCTTGCGAGCCCTCTAATACTCCGAAATGGACATGTTTGGGATTTTCTGAAAGATGAGGTTTTCCATCATTTCTAACCGAAATTGTTTAGCTTAGATACAAATACAAATATGAACATTACAACGGTACTTTGAAAATTGAAACTAGCCGCTACGCCAAATACAGCTAGGCTACACATTTAAACTGGCGTTGGGCAGTCTCTATATAAGATAAACAGATTCGGTTAGGATTGACGGAAAGAACAGTTCCTCACCATTCATAATATCCTAGGCATGTCCATTTCTGGCTATGAGAAAGCTTGCAAGAGCACTTTGAAAACGAAATCACCAAAATGTTTTCGCCGCAACGCCATTACTACTTTACTTTTAAATAGGTGCAGGACGGACCCCATATATAAGCTAAACAGTTTATAGCTTTTATAGTATCCTAAGCATGTTCATTTCGGGCTTTTAGAAAGCTGGCGAGAGCACTTTGTAACGGAAGGTAACTACAACAACTAATTGAACAAAGGAGCACTCGTGCAAAGTAAACTTGAAATACGATTTTGGGGTTCAATGGTTGGTTTTACCTAAAAGATGTATAGCACCTTTCCTGTCCAGAATTGTGTACAAAACGTTTTTACTGCATATTATGCTTTGATTATGCTTTGATTTGTAAGTTGATTTGTAAGTTAAGAAGTTACAACCCAAAAACCGTTTTTTGGGGGTAAATCACCCCCTCCCCCCTCAGGGTTCCCGTAGGTTCCCAGCTCCACACCTTAATGGATTTTTAATATGTTTAGTAAGAGGACCTAACAGACATTTTTGGTGAAAGAAATACACCTTTGAATTTAATACATTTCTACCCCCCAATTTTAAGCTCCGTTGACTGGACTAATTTAACAATTGAGTTGGTTACAGGCTTGTTTGAGCCTGTGGAGTGTGGAAGTTCTTTAAACCCGTAAAAACTTATTTCTTGTCTGTGTACCTTATGTGCTGTTAGTTTTGTCACAGTTCTTAACATTCCAGCCTTCAAGTTGAAGGAAAAGTACAATTTTCTGGATTTTACGTGTGTGTGTATCTAGACACACGCTAGTGTGCCGCGCGAAGTTAGGCAACAAACATCACAACAAACATCACATCAATTCAATCGTCGAGGTTGTAAACCATTGTAGAGCGACGCCGTTACGTCAGTGTCTTATATCTTGAAGCATAGTTGGGCACATTTCAAGTAATTGGGGAAAAATAATAATGCGGTACAAAAGCTTAAATTGTGTTAAAATCGTGAGCAATGACTCACCTCACAAAAATTAACTCGTGTAGGAATGCTAGCTAAGCTGCTTTCAATGTAAAATCTGACCCTCAATAACGTTGTAAATGTGTTACTAGTTACTACTAGCTAGCTAGTCTGCTCATCCCCATATTAATTTCCATACGGTGATTATTCATCGATACCGAGATAACGGGAAGGCTTCCAGCTATGAAATTGGACGAATGGGTGCAGTACAATACAAACTGCGTACCTTTTATGGTTTGGAGCTTGGGGGGCATAACGGGAATGGAATGGGAGGACGCGTAAGTACGAAAATATTGTTATAACCATTGTTAGTATTGTCGGCTTCGTCTCTCATTGGACAGCCAAAATTCGGACAATGAGAACGTGTATACTGACGTGCCTGCCTAGACACACACTAGTGTATCACGATAGATGTAAACAACGTTGCAAAGAAATTGTAGGCTATTCACGTCCAACTCACGAAAAATAAACCAACTGTAATAACAAAGTCAAAAACTGGTAAAAAGGCCACCAAGTTGAGAGTGGTTCGGCCCTTCAAAGGAGTGATATCAGCACACCAAATTAACTAAATAAAACAAATTCCAACAAAATTAAAACCAAACCAAAAACCTATAAAGTGGTGACTAAGGTAAGAATGGTTTGGCCTATAGGCAAAAGATAGTAGCAAATTGTTGAAAACCAATTTCTTGTTAAAGTGGCACTTTATTACTCATCTGCACGGTAGTGGAGATGAGTCAATACACAATTAAAAAAAAAGGAGTGATATCATATCAAAAACCAAAACTGTTAAAGGGGCCGCCAAGTTCCGAATGGTTCAGCCCTTCAAAGGAGTGATATCAACACACCAAAACATTCGCCAACTTAATGCACTAAATAATACTTTGGACGTTAAATGAAAACTTAAACATTGCTACCGAATGTATTGATATCACTCATTTGAAGGGCCGAACCATTCGGAACTTGGCGGCCCCTTTAACCAGTTTTGGTTTTTGATATGTAGAGTATACCGTAGAGTATACCCTTAAATCTTATTTCATTATGTGGTGTTTTGTGATTGTAGTTTGTTATTTTTTACTATTTCTTTTTTCCTTACTATTGTTCTTTGGCATCATATCCGACGTGTTAAAGAAGACTTCTTTTGCGTTTACCAGGTTTTTCACTATTTGCTTTTTTTTCACTATTGTTCTCTGTTCCATATTTGACTTGTTTGCTTTAAAATATTAACTTTTCCTTTTTGGCTGTCTGATCTCACTACTTTATATTGACAAAATTTGATAGGTCCCTTTTCTCTTTAGCTTTTATATTATATGCCTCGTTTCGGTGGTTTAAAGAAGCGTTCCTGTTGGAATGTGCTGAAGAAGACAAACAATGGAGCGAGTTGCCTAAATTCAAATCCATAAAAGACTACGTTGCACTTTTTCGAAGACCATAAATCCACAACTATAAGGTTTTCATCCAATGATCAGTAGAAGAATTGATTATGTTTAGCACTAGCAGGACACATTTCACGAATGTCATTGTTGTTTCGTGTTACGCCGTGGTGGCTGACGTACTGTACATGAGCTTCTGCAAGACCCCTGTAAATCCGGTTTGATCAACGACAACAACGTCAGACCAGGGTTGGTATCGACTGACATTATTTATGTATGGAGTGAAGAAACTAGAAAACGTAGATCTTAAGATGTCTGGGACCGCAGATGATGACAAAGAAGACAACATGGAAAACTCATAGAAAGTAGCTTGGATGACAACAATGCGAGACTAACGGAAGACGAGAGACAATCAGTACTAATTCACGCACGTGCATTGTTAAGCTCTGTTGTGCCAGGCAGCTCGAAAGAAACAGAGTTAACTAAGAAAGACAATTGCGCAAAAGATATTATTGTGGTTGAAGAAAGTGTAGGGTGGCAATTTATCAAACGTTAAAATGGAAAAGTCTGTTGTACTTGTATGCATTGCAACCGCATTGAAACCGTATTTCTCGATACAAATTTTTAATTCTGCGGCTAATGTGGTCGGTGCTGCTGAAGTAGAGGCAGTTTGTTCTCTTTGCTCCAGGAATGCCTATCAAGTTGTTTTGAAATCCTTGGCATCGAAGAAGCGTCTTTTGGCTGTGTCTTTCAAGATAAACGGTGCAAGTGTGAATATTTTTGATTTGAGTCACCACTGCGTCGAAGCGCGACTGCACTGGTTATCATATGAAGTTACTGTGCGTGACATCTGTAATGCTTTTGAATGGTTCGGCACAATTGAGTCACACTCTCGCGGAAAATTAGAGGGAGAGATGTTTGCGAATCTGGCATCAGAGTTGTCAGAAAAAAGCTTTGTGAATCAGCAGTGCTTGATGATGTGACAGACATGTGCATATCCATGGAATTCCTGCCTGTGTACCGATCCAAGATCGTCCTCTGTGCTGCCTCTGCAGTGGGCTGAGCGGGCATTTCTGGTGCGCGTGCACGAGTATGTTGTGCACCATCAGTGGCATTTATCACGACCCACGTGACCTTTGCCCACATCTTCACGCCATCACAGTTGAGAGAGAGCGGGGCGTGACAGCCAACGGTGGGAGTGCAGTTCCTGATGTACGAAGAGTGAGCGAAGTAAGTGTGTGAAGTGCGTACTGCTACAAGTGAAGTGAGCAGTGTGCACAATCGTAGTGCCGCAATGCTTTGTCCAATGCGTGCATAAAGTGCAGTGGTGCTAGTAATGTTGATCAGTCAGTAAGTGGTGATGCTGTTGCAGACCCCAATGTTTCCGAGAGTGAGTTGGGGAAGAGTGCGACTATTGCACCGCCCGCAACGCGCAAGAAGGTTTTGAGTCGCTCAAGGCGTAGCAGTAGCTATGGAAGTGAAGCGATGCAGCAGGAGAGTGAAGACTCACTACTGGTGCAAACCTCAGAGTTTCAGCCACAAAGTGAATCTGGTGTGAGTGTGTGTATGTTTGCTTCTCTTTGTGTGCCCGCTACTTCGTGTGCTCCACAATATGGTGATAAAAATATCATTGAGTGCGACATCACTGATTTAAGTAGTGTCATCTCAGTGAGCCTAAGCAAGATGAGCACAGAAATGACCAATGTGAATAGCAGCTGTCCAGAGGTTAATAGCAGTTCTTTTGAAGTGAATATTATTTGTCTAGAAATAGATACTGAATGTCCAGATGCGAAAGCAGATAGTATTTTGAATGTAGAGGTAAGATCAGTGGCAGAGGTAGATACAGTCTGGTGCTTGAGAACCTGAGCCATTCATCTGCCAGTACTCGATCCATCTGTTCCTGAAATGCCAGGGGTTTAGGGAATGAAGGAGGAGATAGAAAATTTATTACAGTTTGTTTACATTTTGGAATTCAAGAAGCAGGTCAAGTGCAGGTCGGTAGCGCACCAGTCCAAGATACTGACTGTGTCACGTCTTCGTTGACTGAACTGTTTATAAAACCATTTCCAACGACACTTTACAAGGCCAGAAAATAACCGAAAATAGCAAAAATGCGTCAGCTTCTGGGGTTCTGCCCCGGACTCCTCTGGGGCAACTTACAGCACTCCCCAAGCCCCCCCCCCCTATAGCTGTTATTGCTTTCTCCCTCCACAACTATCGGCTAAAACTGTTGGTGTTGCCCCCTCAGTACAAAACCCTCGCCATGCCACTGCACACTACGCACGAAAATGAGAATTTAAAAAAACTTAAAAACGTACAAAATATATACGATTATTTGTAAAACTTTTTCAATGTACTTTGCCCTCCCGTCGGGGAACCAGTGTTCTCTTCCCGGGCATAGTTTGGCACCACTGATGGACCCCACTCCCATGATTAGGTGTTGTAGTTTGACCTGTAGAGAGGAGAGACGAAAGGTACATCCTCTAAAAAAGAAGAAGAACAACAACAAGAACAACAAGTTGTCTATTTGGCCCCTCTCCGTATCTCGGACACGGCAGGGCCGAATTTTAAAATTTTTGTACTGTGACTTGTCTTGACTTGACTCGCCGAGGCTAGATTCCAAATTTGGTTTTAAAATGTTTAGTTTTGATGGCGTTATGAGCTCTCAAAGTTAAGAGTTTAACACAGAGACCCTAGGATTACCCTTACTAACACTGGCTATCACCAGTGCTAATTCTGTAATCTGTGGGAAAAAAATTGAAACACCCTGAATTTTTCTTTACCCACAGCAGAAACCAACCTTACCAAGTATTTTAGCTTATTGGAGGGAGCAGTGACATGAGTACACAGCTGACCTCCACATACTTATTATACATGTTTTTTAGCCGAACTTTACAACTTTTTACCCACAGAGGCAGCTGTGAGTGCTTTGGGCTGGCTACGTGCCTGTGGGGCTATAACAGCCGTGCTGGAAATAAAGCCAATAATATCGTCAATAAAGTTTTCAAACAATTACGTAACGCCAATTTTTATTTCCGTGGTAACATTGCCAGCTTTATACATGTCATAAACTATTATTTATATCTGAAGGTTACAGTTACATCGTTTATAAAGTATTCATGATTCATTGATGACTAACAGAACGTGACAACAAAATTGTGCAGAAGCCATTTCCTACAAGCGTTGATAGTGTAATAGCGCTATAACTTGTTTTGTTGATTTGACAAGATTGATAACATTATTTTCACACTATAGGAATTTGGCCGCCATTGCATTTTTGAGTTTCCCTGGGAAGTCAGCTTGAATGCGTCACCTCCACAACATGATTGCAATCAGTTTCCCCGTGACTTCCTGACATCAACTCCGATAATTGTGGATGTCAACTGCTTTCCCGACAGTTAGCAGCCGAAAATGATTGCAACCAGCTTGTTTTTGCTCGTCGTTGGTGTTGTGGTATGCGTTACCGGGACAGGTAAATTTTAAATGACCGGAAGAATAACCGGAAGTTGATTCTATTATGTGTGGAGCTTAATCCGTAAGGAAGAGTTTGATAGGTGTTATAGCATGCCCTGAACAGCATTACCTAGCACAGTGGTCAGAGTGGTCGGCTGCCATCCAAATGAACGCCAGAGGCGAACTGGCCAGCTCCCGAGGTCCTAAATGGAACCGGCGACCCCGGCCGTCGGCGCTCCTCCCCTCAGCCAGCCTCAGGGACAAAAAAGTCTGCAAAAAAAAAATACTGATTTTGCAGAGTTGTGTAATTTTTAGAATCTAAATTGAATTCTGACACCATCCGTACAGCATCGGAATACTCGTTTGCAGAATATGCAGTGCTCCTATGTTCGGTCTCATCAAACTGTTTTTAATTTTACAACCGTAAGGCATATACCGTAACCGTTCGGCCACGCCCAAGCGACGCTACGCGGCTCATTCACGACTTGTTTGCTGCTGTTAAAAGTGCGAGGGCTTCGGCTGGCTGGGTAGCTAGCCTTGAAAGGCACGGGTCGGGACAGCGCCGCACGAACACGTAATGTGACGTCAGGTCATTTGTTGATTCAATCCAGGTGGATCACGTTTTCGAAAGATGACAAAAAAAAATGTCAGTTGTAATTGTATGGCATTTATATATAATATTTCTGCACAGACAACTTTGAACTTTACGAATTTACCACTTTAGTTTGTAGTTTGCACATTCTGGCAAATACTAAACCTCAAGATAGCGATGGGGTCTCTCAGGGCATTTTTTTTTTAGGAAATGTGACTGGAGGTCCACTTTCACAAAAGGGCACGACTTTAATATATAAAGGGCACCATTATGTTAATGGCTTAACTATTAACATAATAAAAAAATCAAACTATGTGCAGTGGTTTAAGTGGGTCCTGACGCATTTTTGCCATTTTCCAGCATTTTCTGGCCTTGTAAAGTGCCGTTGGAAACATTTTTACAAAATCAGTTTTGCTGACTGCATTATACGCGTAAAAAAAGTTTGTAATGTAAATCTTTCAGTTTTTCACGCTAGATACTTATTTTTTATACATAAAATATGTCTTCAGGATAGTCAAGATTTTTTTTCAGCTACATAAAAAGTGACAATTTGCCGAAACCGAATAAGCTTTCAAAACCAGAAAAATCAAACCTCAACGTGCCCTTATACGAAAGTTGCCCCTGCCCTCTCTGTGGTCTGTGCACGCTACTGGATTTTACCTACCGTGAAGATTCGTTGTGAACTGGATTGGATCTGAATTCATTGTCCATACCCCCAAAATTTGTATTTAGCGAAAAAACATTCTCATGAAAGTATTAAATGTATTAAACTTGACATTTTATTTCCTTTTTAGGGTGGACCTCCAGTGGGTCCAATTGAGTTTAACTGGAGGTCCACTTTAGGCGGCTGCAATTCCTCTTGGACCTCCAGTTAGCATGTAAAAAATGCCCAGGGGTCCCTGGAGGTCCGGGCCCTACGCTTTTCGGCTGCCGGTTTGCCTCTGATGAGTGCTGAATCGAATCCCACGACTTCCAAAGCCTTGACTTTAAAAAAACGAAAAGTACAAAAACAAGGGGCTACAGCGACTATCTAGTCGCATTGGTCTTCTGTACAGTTCCTCTACTTCCAATGTTGAGGCGCACACCTCTATCATGCACTACAGCAGCTATCTATTATATAATCTAAAAACAGTAACCATCAGAAATGTCCGTTACAAATGTGTTAGCTTTTAAGCTTATTTTACGTTTTAGGCATAATTGTCAGCGTTTAGGCCTAATTTACAACTTTAACTTCGTAAGCAGCAACTAACGGAGATTTGGATTGTATACAGTAAGCCTATTCACTTTTGCAACACGGTATGCCTCCGCGCACACAGTTACAGTGGTACAACGTAATGCGCAACGTAGCTTAATATAGATCAGTGGTAGAAGGGAAGGGACAGGAGAAACGCTGCAGCAGCTACTCGTAGCAACTATTGACGTTGCCATGGTAACGTGATTTTAGATCTAATTTTCATTTTTAGGCCTAATTTTTTTAACGCAGTTTTAGTTTCGTAAGTAGCAGAAAGGCCTAATGGAGAATTTGGTTCGATCGTAAGCCTATTCACACACTGAATCGAACGTTGTAAACAGTGGTCGTCAATTTCTGGTACCGTTGCGAAGTTGAAAAAATCGACGGACGGACGGACAAAGTCGTTGCAATAGTCTTCTCAGCCGGTACGGCTGTACAGAAGACTAAAAATAGACTAAGATTATTCAAAAAGTCTACGAGAGTTTGGGATTGGCGTAAACCCACTGTGCTAATTCTGCTAACAACACCTAGAGGGGGCGTCGGACGAAAGTCTAACTGGAAAATCATCTAATGGGATAATTGCCTAATATTTGCCTAAATAATAAATATGGAAAATCATCTAAACGGAATATCGTATAATGAATAATCGTATAATGGATGATCGTCTAACTGGACAATAAGAGGCTGCGGTTTCTGATGTAATATGTACAGCCGCAGCGAGTGTGGCAGCGCGAGCAAGGCAGTGACGTTAGACGATTTCCCATTATACGAATTTCGTGTTAGACGATTTTCCGTTATGTTGTTATTGGCGGAGCGAAGCGGAGCCTATAAAGGACACCAAATTGCAAAATGTTAGTCCGTTGGTTGCACATTTTTAGTCTGGGTGGAGCCCAAACGAAAGATCGGACTGGAATGAAATTTGGTATAACGTTTCATACTCTAATTAGTATTGCTGAGCCAATATTTGCCGTAAATCAAACAAGTATTACTGTAGAAATTTTAAAATTTTCGAATTTAGTTCTAACACTCACCATTGTAAATTTGGAGTCGTGAATAATTAAGGAATTCCGACGAAGCATACACCATGCTAATGGTAGTCAAGTGAACTTTAAAAAACACGGCAAATTAAATTTTGGTTGCTTCTTTCTAGCTAATAATCCAACGAAATAATAACTAATAATAGCTAACGAAATAATAACATTTGATGCTTGCATTTAACCAGTGCAGTAACAAACGCAACCATAAAAACAAAAGGATTCCATTAACGACACACGTTAGTTTCATTTAAAAAAAGAATGGTTTGGAAATTATTCAATTCAACATGGCAACGAAAGTGGCGCCTACACTAGCGTTGGGAATCCCTAATATGAAACCTGAAATCGTCGTATCATGGCCAAGCGGTATTATAAAACGATACTGACATCAGACGAAACACGAAAGCACGAAACACGAAACAATAATATGCCCGCCTCTCTCAATTCCTGGGTGCCACGGTAACGTGCAGACTCGAAACCAAAACCGTGTTGCATCGCATAAAGGAATAGGCTTAATTTCGAACCACTGTTGTAAGCTGCTACTAACGAAAGTAAATCAGAGATAAATATTAGGCCTAAACGCTAAAAATTAGGCCTAAAACCTAAAACTAGGTCTAAAAGCTAACACATTTTAAACCTAAATTGTGATGGTTATTTCTTTCAGATTATATAATAGAGATCGCTGTTGCAGTCATAGAGTTAGGAAATAATATATTATCTTGCATTGCGTGATAGAGGTGTGCCAGCTCAACATTTTCGTTGGTGGCCGTGTCAAATCTTATACCAAAGCAGTATTGTGAATCTTCTGACTATTGTTAAAAACTATCTCACCGATGATTGTTTGGCTTGCAGTTAAACACCTTATTACGTGCTATTTTATTTTTACTCGCGGCGATGGCCCACGTCTTCAGTGTTGGCTGTAAAAAGGAGGCTACAAATAACTAAACAAAAACTAAATGCTGGAGCAAACGAAAGCTTGTTAACGTAAATTTGACACCTAACATAGGCCTACATAACAAAAAAGGCTAAAATAATAAAAAGGCCAGCAAAGAACAGCTGTACGTAACACCAAATTCAAACAGCCCAACAAAGCCCATTAAGTATTGCACCCAGATTTATAAGAATTATTAACAAATGTGGTATCGTCATTAAAATAAAAACTAAATATAAGTTTGAAATGAAGATACGTTCGCTCCGCCTACAATAGGCCCAAAGCCTGTTTCCTAGTACTGTATACGTTTTTCCAATTATGCGATTCTCCAGTTAAACGATCATCCGTCGCCCCCACCTAGAGGGCAACAGAGGTTCCACGTGTGATTTTCTTATCACGATGTGACCCTAGAGGAAAATTACTTCCCATTTTTGATCTACTTCGGTATTCCAAGGTACTTATAGGCGGGAATGTTGTAATGCCGCTTTGCATTTCACCGCTTGTCATTAAAGCACTTTTTCACCTTTCCGACTCCTAGATGTAGCACCATAGAAACTTCAAGCAATATAAAGACAATAACGGTTAATTAAAAATGGAACAAACACTACTCGCAGCAGCGCCGCGGTTTTCATAACTAAAACGAGACCTCGTGACCCACATCAGCCTATTAGATAACGGAGATTCCGAAACGTTGACGCTGTGTTTAGAATATGGACAACGCTATCGAAATGGCAACCTATGGACGTTTCCTTTTGGCCGTGTCAGTCTGGCTTAGCGGTAGGACCTTGGCCTTTGATTCCAAAGGTCGTGGGTTCGATTCCCGGCTCAGGCAGTCTGACATATAAGTCCAAAAGGCAACGTAAATAGGTTTGAATCCGTATTAGTTAATAGAAACAGTGAACAGGCGCCTTTAAGGTCTTCTGGGAAAAAAGCGTCAGATTCTGGTTAACGTTCAGGTTCAGATAAACGTTTCCAAAATCTTATTTAACTAAAACAATGCCAGGTGGCACTAATTTCCCGGCACGGATGAGAACCGGTGTAGAGCCAGGAAAAACGACACGAAGTTTTCTTCCCAAGTCGGCCATAGCTTAAGGGGAAAAAAAAACCTTTGCTTCGCTTCAAGGCCATTTAAACGCTATTGCTTTCGAACAACAACTATAACGCATATATATTTCACATATATTTATTAGGTAAAAACGCACACCGCGAAATTTTTGTATACTTTCCGCTAAAGTGAAAGGCTCACTCCAAAGTTCGACAAGCGCATGGAGTAGAGAACTCAGGATAAGTTCTGGTGCATGGAGTAGAATTAGATATGAGACTCCTCCTTTATACTCTTGCTATAGCCAATACTTGCCATGAAAGTAATAGGCCTAACTCAATGTCACAAAAATATAGGTCAAATGACACACGGCCCTATCCACTACAGAGTGGCAATGGAATAAGTACTGACTAGCCTATTGGGGACAGTCCAGATATTTACTCCCTCCCCTACCCTACTTTTGATGTAAATCATGGGCATTTATGTAATGCTGTTGCAGGAATATCTCGCAACTACCAAAATCCAACTGCGCCAACTTTTTAACTATGCCAACTTGAATTGCTTGCTGTTTGATTGATGCTGTAATTTTATACTTTCGAAACAATCAAACACGTTATAGCATGCAGCATGGGGTATCAACTTTAGTAATCCGGTGTACAAATGCTTGGTAATCATCGAGTAATCCTAGTAATTCAAAGGTATTCTGTGGTTACAGTCAGCAATCGGAGGTAACTCCAGGCAATATATGCAGGAAACTCAGAAATCGGCAGTAATCTTGAAGTAATCTGAAGTACTCCATGTACTAATCCAGAAACCCAAAGTGTTCCCTGTAGTAATCCAGTAATCCTAGGTACTCTGTGCAGTGATCCAGCAACCTACAGTGTTACGTGTAGTAATCCTAAGTACTCCGTGTTGTAATCCAGCAATCCAAAGTGGTCTGTGTTATAATCCTGTAATCCTAAGTACTCAGTGTAGTAATCAAGAGCAACCCACAGTGTTGGTTCCATGTAGTAATCCAGTAATTCTAAGTACTCTGTGTGGTAATCCAGAGCAACCCACAGTGTTCCGTGTTGTAATCCAGATATCCTAAGTACTCCATGTAGTAATCCAGCAACCCAAAGTGTTCCGTGTAGTAATATAGTAAACTAATATTCTAAACTATATCAAACAGTAATTACTACAATATAAAGCGTTCCGTGGAGCAATCCAGTAATCCTAAGTACTCCGTGTCGTAATCCAGAGCAACCAACAGTGTTCCGTGTAGCAATCCAGCAATCCTACTCCGTGCAGTAATCCAGCTATCCTAAGTACTCCATGTAGTAATCCAGCAACCCAAAGTGTTCCGTGCAGTAATCCAGCAACCTAATATTTTAAACTATACCAAACCGTAATAGCACTTTAGTCTAGGTAATCCTAGTTAATACTCACAGGTAGTCCATTGTTAATGTAGTGGTAATCTTGCTACTACGCAAGATATCCGATGTATGTACACTACAATAATTTGGCCCGTTAATACCTTTTAAGTGGACAATATGTCTTCATATGTATACGTCTTCATAAATCAACAATATGATGTGCGTCCATTCTTCTGTTCTGCGGGTGTCTGAAATGTGCATGCGTGAATGCTTTTGACTGGGAGGCTGTGCTCATGTTTCTGTCATTACCTTATTTTCTTTTGTAAATTTGCAATTTTTTCTTTTAATTATTTTTGTGTGAATTGTAAATTCTTTTTTTTCACGAGTGGAGTTCGTAATATAAACGGTTCGCAAACGGTTCTTATTCGAGACCACACACTTTCTGCTTTCATGGTAAGGTAAACCTCTGCCCTTAACCAAAGAAATGCACTGGTTGCTAAATCTACTGCTGTGGCAAAACTACCATTGCTACGATAACAATACTACCTTAATAACTACCTATGACGTCGTTTGGTTAAATTCGTGCAGTCGTGTCGCTCCATGACAATAAGATAAAGAATTCGTCGAGTATCAATTTTTCAAATTGCCTCTGAACACTCATTATTTAATGAGTTGTTCCCAGTCTGCCCGCAGCATGTGCTTGCCAACGCCAGGCACAAAAGTAGGAAAAAAAAAAACAGTTGCAAACCAGCTGCAGGCTTTTTTTTTTTTCACCTTTTCATCAATAGGGACTAGCTGACCGTTTAGTCCTCAAAAGCTTAATTCGAAACATCATTTTGCAGCGAGAAAACAGGAACTAATTAAAACAAAATAAACAAATATACACAATAAAAAC
>JAHWFP010170594.1:78260-96292 GCA_023313725.1 Lithobius niger
AACAGGAACTAATTAAAACAAAATAAACAAATATACACAATAAAAACAACAGGAACTAATTAAAACAAAATAAACAAATAAACACAATAAAACAAATAAACAAAATTCACGAATAGGGCCAACGTAAACCATTGTGTTTTTGTCGATATCTTCTTTGGCCGACTTAATTCAGTGTAAAATTATCCTGAATAAATCCCACACAATATTTTGAGCAATAAATGCTTCTACACCAGGAAAAGCATTTTTATTCCCACTGGTGCAGAGAATTCCACAGGGATTGTGTCGTTTTCACATGCCCACTCCTCTGCTGGCTTTTTTGTAACTTTATGTTTAAATACTTTAAATAGCATTCCTTGAATTCTGTAACATGCTTGCAATCATTTTTGTAACGAAGTGATAATTTTCCTTTTTAGGTTAAGAATTCCGATTAGATAGTACCAATAAAGGGCGGCATAAATGTATGCTACCATAATTTGTATGTTTTTTTTTATTGTACTTCCAAAATTTCACTGAATCCACCATGAAGCCATGGTTTGTCTGTGGTGTACATTTAATAGTAGTAGCATGTTCAACATGTATTTAAAACAATTTCAAAGAATTTGAAAAACACACAAAAAAAAAAAAAAAAGGAAGTTCAAACAACAATTTCGATGAATTTGAAAAACAGAGTGCAGTTTTAGGTCATCAGCAATTTTTTCCTGACTTGCATTGACTGGGTTGCAACACAAGTCATTTAAATACAAAACTTATAGATATGGCCCTAAAACCGTCCCTTGTGGAACCCCGCTGACAATCTGCACTAGTTTCGAAAAAGAGTTTCCAATTTTCACACGTTGGGCACGCCCAAGCAAAAAGGCCTCAAGCCAGATTAAGAGTGCTCCATCAAAACCATAAAGTCTGAGCTTCAAGTGAAGTTTCGGTGGACACAACAGACTCATAGGCTTTCTTAAAATCGAAAAGTACTACTTCTGATGGCACACAAACGTCCAGAGCGTCGGTTCACCGATCTAATGCCCCCACCAGCTGATGTGTAGTGGAGTGACCACCCACAAAGCCAAATTGGTCGTTCCTAATCAGCTTGTGAGTTTTAGAATAAACTGACATATGGTCCCGAATGTTGGTTTCCATGATTTTGCATGGTACTGCGTCAAGGCAATAAGCCGATAGTTGTGTTGAACTGCAGCATCATACTTTTTGAAAATTGGAATTACATTGGCAGTTGACCAAATACTAAGTAAACGACCCGAAGAAAAAGACAATATAAAAATATGGGCCAAGGGGGTACAAAAAAATCATCTTGGTTTTAGCAATGTCTGCCTAGTTCTTTTCTAGATAAAGTTCTTTCCTTCTTTGTTTCACGTCGAAATCCCCAGTACAACAATTTCAAACCTATGAACAAAAAGTTTTATAATAGTGCAGATCAGAGATGGATACGAGATTAGATGACGAAAATAATACTCGTTAAGTTCGAAGAAGAAAGTGTGTTAAAAAAATTTCTGAGATGTTTGAAATGGAAAATACTCCAAGTTTTGTCTGGCAACTTATTTCAAATACTTGGTGCAAGTGACGGCGTCAGGACTGAATTATTTGGGGAGGCCCACAGAAGGCACACCTGGAAACGGAGTGGGCAAATGAATTTTTTTTCAAGGGCAGCCGCACTAGGCACCTTTATTCCGTTCAATTCACGCTGAGCGTAACGTAAGATTCAATGTAGTCCAATTTTTTTTGTAAATTGCAACCCATAAACACACAAAATAAATTACCCTACACGTACATGGCGGAGTTGTTACAAAAAAAAAAAAAATAAATAAATAAAAAAAAATAAAAGCTCAGTTAATCTATGTAATATCAAGTTCAGCCAGCAGTTTTTTCTTCTTTTTTTTCTGGTGGTTACTTGAGGGTTGTGGTCAGAGGGCACCGCCGGGGGGGGGGGGGGTGTCATGGCCCATCCTCGCCGATCCCTAGCGCCGTCGCTGCTTAGTGCAAAGTAATCTTTAAGTTTTTCTACCAATTTATTTCTGTTCATTATTGGAAGAAGGGACACATTTTTTGTTTGATATTTCTTATCCTTGATTATGGCCTGTCGTCTATTTTCCACGGCAAACATTTTTTTTAACACAATGGTACAATTGTTTAGCTGCTTTATGTTTAAAATCTTCATTTTTTGAAAATGTGTATTTTGTAAATGTATATTTTGATTTTCCAGATAATTGTCCTGGCGTTACTTTTGTTACCCGAGAAGAATGGAAATCCTCCAAACCCAACATTGCTCCAAATCTACTACAACCCGTCAACTACACATTCATCCACCATACGGCTGAAGGCGAATGCGATAATCTTGCAAGTTGCTCCAGTCTTATGAGAGGAATTCAAAAGTTTCACATTGAAGATAGAGGTAAGTTGCTTGTCAATTATTGGAGCGTCAACAAGTATTGACTTCAATGTGACTTTTTAATATGGCGGTGCCATGGAGTACGTTGTTGCAAAAACCCGTATTTTCCTTTTTTTTTTTTACCGAAAGGTTAGTTACAAGAATTTACTATCTATCCGGCTGTCTGTCCAGGTAATGTTATCAGATCGGCATTAAACTTGTTATGTACTTAGGGCTACATGGGGCTACATTATGGGTACATTTTGGCTACATGGATCTGTAACGCATAGCAACTCGAGGACCAGCCAAAGCTAAACTTGTAAATTTAAACAATCCATTTACATTAGAGCGTCAAACGTACTAAGTCAATAGAAAGAGAATAGACAGTACATTTACTGGGGAAATAGGAGCTGCTTACAATTTTTTGTGTTTGACAGACATTGATAATAAACGCAGGTCGAAAACTTTAAACAATACAATTGAACATGGGAACTTGTGTTTCTCGCTTATGGTTTAAAAAAAATAATAAATACGGATGTTAACCTATTTACGTTGCCTTTTGGACTTAAACGTCAGGCTGCCTGAGTGGGGAATTGAACCCACGACCTTTAAAACCAAGTCCTGCCTAACCTATTCTGGTTAATTTCTCTCTTAGGAACATTTAAAACGTTTAACACAAAACAAAAAGAAGACTTCAAGACTTCATAATTGTTCAACATTAAGTATCAAAGTCACTGTGTATTTTCTTATAACAGCTTCGTAATTGGGCAACTTAAAATTTCCATCATTAGATAATCCCAGTGCAAATTATTCTTTTTGTACATTTTCAAAAGACAGTTACAAAACTACTGTCATTTACTTAAGCCTATAAGAGGGTTGCTTCCCTGACAAAACAACATTTCCCAAGCTGCTTATGCACCCTAAGCAAAAATAAACCTTTTACTCAACAGCACTTACACTTCCTTGCGTTCTCCTTGTAATCCTGATATTGCCTTGCGAGTTTGGCTGGAAAAAAAAGGATGATTTGACCTTTGGGAATGTCGGGTTATAAATATTGGTGACTGAAGGAGGCAATGATTGGGGCAATATCTGGATTACAAGAGAATGCAAGGAAGTGTAAGTGCTGTTGAGTGAAAGGTTTATTTGTGCTTAGGGTACAGAAACAGCTTCGGAAAGGTTATTTTGTTATTTTAGTGTCACATCTCAAACACCGATACGGTTGGAGACAAGGTGTTTGAGACCATGATAAAGGAACACTTCATGAGGTATCTTAATGACAACCTTTTAAAATTTGGCATTTACCAGCATGGATTTCGAGGGGTTTTTCCTTTCTGACAAATCTTCTTGGGTCGCTCAATGACTGGACCAACATGTTCTAGATGAGGGACATTCGTGCAGTATCATTTTACCCGATCCTTCAAAGGTATTCGATTTCATTTTGCACGAAGTTGAACAACATTATCATTTTGGGCGATGTACGTCTTGCCTGTATCCGTGAATTTGTTTCCGGCCGCACTCAACGTCTCTATTGGACGTGTTTATTTCTGAGTGGACCAGAGTTACCCTGTAGCCCTTACCAGGGTCATCGGTTCTAGGGGCCCTGCTGTTTTGCTGTATATCGACAATTTGCCTGATGCTGTTGTCAACCTCCGAAAACTTTTTGTTGATGACATAAAGATCTCCTGATGTATTCACTCCTGGTTGGACTGAGATTCCCTCCAGAAGGACCATGATGAGCTTCAAAGGAGGACGGTTGAAACAATCTTTCTTTCAACGTTGGAAAGTGTGCTGTTCTTCCTCTCGGCAGAACAAATCTTAGAGACGACTATACTACTAATAATAGCGTTTTTAGTGACAATGAGAACACAAAAATGTTGTAACATTAGATGAATGGGCCAACCTTGGCCAACCGTAAGTAACGTTGGCGACTTGTTGGCACTGGTTTTACCATGTTGGCCCAGTGTTGGAACAATGTTGGTGTGCCTGCGTTCTCAGGGCAATCACATGCCCTAATGTAGAGCCTACCAATGACAGCCAAAAAGTAGGCCTACAACATCGTTGTGCCAACGAATTCATTTAACTACTTCACCAATATGTTGGCATTCTTCACTGGGCTAACATAGATCTTTACTGCCCCTCCAACATGTTGGCAGGTCTTAGGTGGACCAACGTATTTATTTACTGTATTACCGAAATGTTGGCAAGCCTTGATTGGGCCAACGTATATCTTTATATGCTCCATCAATGTGTTGGTCGTCCTTCATTGGGCCAACTTATTTATTTTTTGGTCTACCAGCATGTTGGCCGTCCTTCGTTGGGCAAACGTATTTTCATTTAACTGCAACTAAAGTCTAGTGTTGGAAACAATTATTCATTGTAAAGCAGGATTTTTTAATCATACTTTACTTACGTACTTTACTTTAATTACATTGCACTGTAGTGCCGTTCAGGCTTTACAGCAAGTACATGATACTCATCAAAAAGAATTACCAGTAGTAACAAGAGAAAACAGATAAAGTTATGTAACAAATATTAACAACAGGTTAGTGTAAATAAATAATAGTAAATTGGTAACAATAAGAAAAGTTACAGGTTCCGGTTGGAAGTCACATGATTTGTTGCACCAAGGTAAATAGAGTAGTAGTTTTTTTTTTCCTTTCGCCATCCCCGTTGTTCTCTTTTCCTCCCCTTTTTTTTGATACAGTTATTAAACAAAGTCATACCAAAATAGTGTAAAAAAAAATAAATAAGTAAATAAATAATATGGTATACTATATAGATACACTATTCACAGTTAATATGGACAAGTCAATATTTGGGTTGTGTCTTGCGATAATTGGAGAAACATAATAGGTAGTGGAAAACTTGGCAAGGCGCGGATTTGAGTTTGATCTAAAGTTCGTTGTAAGTTGAAAATTGCCAGTTTGTGTTAAGGGCAACATAAGTGTCAAGGCCGTTTTTGAAAGCGTTGATGGTGGTAGCATTAACAACTTGTTCGGGAAGAGAGTTCCAAATGGATATAAGCCTATATGTAAAGAATCCTTTGGTACGGGTTTTGTTGATTGGCGGTCTCACGATTTTAAGGGAATGCCCTCTGGTTACGGAGGTAACGTTAGTGTCGAACAACTGTTTAAGGGCAGGGCCGCCGAAGTCTTATTTTAGAATTTTGAATAAAGTTAAGATGTTGCCTCTAGTTAACCTCCACCAAAGTGAGTGTAAATTTAGATGTTTAAGCCTATTGTTATATGCTAAGTATTTACAGCCTTGAACATTTTTAGTAAATCTTCGTTGGACCTTGTCCACAGCGTTGTGGTATTTGATGTGGTATGGGAACCAAAGTTTGGAGGAATATTCAAGGATAGGTCGTACTAGAAAGGTAAACAGACGTAGGTATATTGCAGGACTACGCGAGGTAATAGTGCGATTAATAAGAAAAACTATAGATGTTGCTTTATGGACTTTGGTTGTAATGTGGTTTTTAAAGTTTAAGTCCTGGTCTGTAAGTATACCAAGGTCAGTTGTTTCGTGGTAGGTTGGTAATTTATCGTAGCCCCCAAAATAATCAAAATGTAAGTTTTTTGCACCAAAATGTAAGATTGCAGTTTTCAGTGGGTGTACTGGCAAGTCCCAGTTGCGAGACCAACAATAAAGTGAGTCAATTTGGTTTTGAAAATTGCTGGCATCCAACGGAGTTGATACTCGATGTTTCATTTCAGTGTCGTCAGCAAATTTTGACAAACTGTTTAATTGATCCTTGCCAAAATCATTGTAAAATATTTGAAAGAGTAGAGGGCCAAGGACCGATCCTTGAATTACTCCGCTAGGAACAGGTAATATCCTGGAGTAGCAACCTAAGATAAGGACTTGCTGTGTTCTTTTTGTTAACCAGGCTGAAATCCACTTTTTAATAGAACCGGTAACCCCAAAACTGTCGAGTAAATGTAATAGAAGCCTATGGTTAAACTTGTCAAAGGCCTTCATGCAGTCCAGATAAATAACGTCTATTGGAGAATTAATATCCATGCCAAGCACAATGTCGTTGTAGAAGGACAGGAGATGAGTTGATGTGGAGAAATTGGTGCGGAACCCGTGTTAGTTTTTATCAATGAGGTTATTTACATTGAAATGTTTAGTGAGATGTTGGGCCAAAACAGATTCAAAAATTTTACAAAGTCGACACGTAATACTAATGGGTCGATAGTTACGTGGATCGGAACGTTGTCCCTTTTTGTAGATGGGCGTGATGAAAGCTTGCTTCCATTCACTTGGTACAAAACCAGTGCTTAACATGTTATTAAAAAGTGGGACTAATATGGGAATAATTTTGTCTTTCGAGAGAATCAGAACATCTGATGGAAAACCATCAGGGCCTGCAGCGGCATGGGGTTTTAATTTTGAAAAGGCTTCTGAAAGGTTTTCGATGGTGAAGAAAAGATGTGGAATACTTGTTGGCGTTAAAGGGAGTGGAGGCAAAAATGCAACACCATTTGTGGAGTAGTTTTCTGCAAAAGTATCACCTAGCAGGTTAGCCATTTGTATTGGGTCAGACGTCAGGTCAGCATCTCGCGTAACCAGTGGGCCAATATGAGGCTGGCTGTTTGTTTGCTTTTGGCATATTTGAAGAAATGTTTAGAAGAACTTTTGGAATCAAGAGCCAATTTAGTCTCGTATCCTTTTTTTTCTGCTTTTAATGATTGTTGAAGCAATGAATAAAGGAGCTTGTAGTCCTCATGGATAGCCACCCTTACGATAAGCTGACCAAAGTCTGTGACACTTTTTTTGGTTATGGGCTGTAAGTTCAGACATCCAAATGGGTTTGTTGGAGGTTTTCCGTGTTGGCACATAACTGGTTTGTGAAATAGAGTTTGAGAGGAAGTTTTGGAATTTTGACCAGGTTTTGATACTTTGAGGATTAAAATGGTTAATTAGTAACTGTAGTTGGTTGAAGTTAATTAATTTTTTGTATTCAATGTTGGGTAAGGTGGTTGCCTTGTTAACAATGATTTGCAAACTATCGTGGTCGGACTTGCCAAACTTCCCTACGTGGTCAACGGAGGATATTAAAGAATACTCTACAGAAAAAAAACAAGGTCTAATAGTGCTAATCCCCTCGTAGGACGAGTTACGTGTTGTGTAAGGTTTAGCTCTAGCACAGTTTCGAGAAAGGCCGAAGATTCCGCGTCTGCAACACAGAGTTCCCAGTTTGTCACTGGATAATTGAAGCCACCAAGTAAAATTATGTTTTTGTGCTTGTACATTTTTAACAGGCTGGTGAGGTGGTTGTTGTTTCTGGCACAGAAATTTGGAGACCTATACATGACACCTATCATATATTCGTTATCATCTAGCTTAATTTGGCACCAACTTTCAAACTCTGTATGAACAACAATTTTTAGGGTAAATATATTGCTGCGTACAAATATTGCTACACCTCCGATAGGGTGACTTTGTTTGTCGCATCTATCAATCAAAACATAGTTTGGGATAGAAAAACAAGGAAAGCCTGGCTTAAACCAGGTTTCAGTGAATGCTATTATGTCGAGGGTATAAGTTGAAACGAGTGATTCAATTTCGGCAAATTTATTTCTAATGGATTGTGCGTTTGTGTAAATGATGCTTAACTGGTTGCAGATTTTTTCAGACTGTGGGTTGTTCGACCAGCCTGGAGCGCTTGGTGCGCTGAGTGGGTTTTCCCTAAAGGGTTAGTTGCAGCGGGTTGTTTGTTGCTTGCAGTAGCACAATGTTGTTTAGCAGATAGGTTTAGGGAAGGACATTGCATATTATTAGCAGCCGGGAGTAGCATGTTGTTGTGTTGTGTGGATTGCTCAACATTACTCTCGAGTCCCTGAGGTCTTGATGTAACAGTATTTTCGTTCGGCGTACGAGGTCCGGGCTGATTAGGATTTACTCTATCCTGTAAAGTTACAATTTTCCCTTGACGAATTCCCACAGATTCACCTAATGCACGCTTTGCTTTTACTTCTTGTCTTAGTTCGTATTGGTGTTTCTGTTGGTCCTTGGTGAGATCTGGTCGAATTACTACCCTGCCATACATTTGGTGATTCTTTAAGAATTTGGCATTTCGGAACAGCAGCTGCTTGGTGATGAGGTCTGGTAAATGCACCTTCAGAGGTCTGATTTTATTTGCATTATACGCTCCTAGCCTCGCATAAGTTATATTTTCATTTGGTGATGGCATCTGTAGACATTTGAACAGTTCGTTTAGGTAGAAAGCAGATTGGTCAATTGCGTCATCATCAGTTAGATTGAAAACAATCACATTTGTTTCACGTTTGATTCTATCCCGATATTCGCTGTATATTCTGTCCATTTCTCTGGGTTCGCTGGAGGAAGATTGGCTCGGCCTATTTAACTTTTCATATATTTCTTTTAATTGTTGGTCATGATTGTCCAGCCGTTTAGTGTTAATAGAGATTGCCTGGTTTGTATTTTTTAAGTCAGGTCTAGCAGGGTTGTGAGTAAGGACTGAAATTGTGTTGTATTTGTAGACAACGCATGTTTACAGTTGGTACAATACCAGTCAATGCCCTTGTTGGTGGTATAAATTTCGAAACTTGCCAATGACATATTTAACACCCCAAATAGAGCAACCCGAGCACTGAATGTTATCTTGGTCGTCGTCAAGCACCGCCAAACCACAGGTCCCGCAGTTGTCCATATTTCTAACATGGGCTTACGATGTATTAGGACCTCTACATAAACAGAATCTTGGGTTATCAGGATAGAATGCTACGATGCAGCACTGGTTCACAAATCGTGGAGATTTAATTTCCCACAATTCGTATCCAATACGTCACATAATTCACTCTTAAAATGTCACACAATTCACACTTAGAAGGCACCAATGGCCTTTTAGACAGGCGTTTAAGAAACGTTTATCAGTGGAGCACAACCAAACTTCGTACCTGCGGGGAGTTATAGTCTTTTACACATCGATTTGCACAATACCCACTCTTTTATGGTCTGACGTCCGCCCACAAGTTGTAATTGCTTCGTGCCTGCCAATTTCAACAGTCGCTGGAAAGGCCAACGATACACAGTCGTCGATTTCACAACAATGTGGAAATAATTTCTTAGCAAAACAGTCAAAATCACTTCACTGACGATATAGGCAGGACCCAACACGGGTTTGGAGCATTGGCTTGGTTTGTTTTTTGTCTAAGGACAGAAATCAACTGGTAACGTCTGGGATGACCAACGGTAAACAACACTGAACCTGTTGTTGGACCGCTTACGCTGAGAAATTGTTCCACCTCGGCGGTAGTTTAGCAAAAACAACTCGCCCTTTGTAACTAGTCTTTTTGTAGAAGCCAGGTGGAGGTTCACTTTGGCTTATAGTATGGAGATACGAACACCTCCTTGCCGAAAGTTACAGTACATTTTACGTTTCAAGCCGTTTGGTCCGTGTATAACAATTTCTTATATAAGTCTACATTACCGTTGGTTTCCGAGACGAAGCAGTGGAGCGAATTCTTGCGTGCGACCGTACCAACCAGAACCGGAACCGTGTCGGAATACGTAACGATACTTTCAGTAGCTTATGTTGTCCGTAATGCAAAGCAGTACAAATAAATGGACACGCCTCAAACTAAATTTTTTTTGGCGTAATTATAAAATCTTTTATTGCTGTGTACTGCACTAAATTGTTTACATTTCTTTCAATCTGTAGGCCATCAAATTACATCATTTACGTTAAAAATGGAATGTTACTGGTGACTTAGAAGAACCACAAGTTCATAAGCAAAACACTTGTGGTTTTTCAATGTCACCAGGAACATTCCATTTTTAACGTCCACACAACCACAAATTAATTTTTTTTTACATTACATCATTTACTTTTATTTATTTTCTACAAACCAACACTAATTTTCTCTAGATGTTACTAGGAAAACTGCCAAACTCCCAGTGTTCTTTACTTAATATCCATTGTCTACGCTAAGAGTTACAAGCAGTGCTGGCGGTGTGGCAGATAACGTCGTCACTTAAGTGCAAGAGATACCGGGCAGACTCCTTCCCAGTGGACATCGTGGTTTTTTTTTCCAGAGAAATTTTTATTTAGATGTTGATTTGACAATGATGCTGCAACGTTGGTACGTTGGCAACTGCTTTGACATTGTTTGCCATGCGCTGGCTAAGTAGTGTCAGCAGGGTCGGGTTATAAACACAGGCTCAGTGTTGAGCCTATAGGCTACGTTGGCTAAGACATTGGCCAGCGAGACAAAATAAGGTTGAACCAACTGTTGGGTAGAAACGATTTGCACAACAATTAAGCATTGGCAGTACGATGCTGGGCCAATTGTTGGGCAAAATCGATGTTACTTGAAGGAATCACATTCATTAACTGGGGATTTGAAAGTGGCCTTGCAATGTCATATCGCCGCTTGCAAGGCCAACCAGATGCTTCGCTGAATCAAAAGAGGTTTTTGGGACCTGGACGCAAGAATTACGCAAATAAATACTTGCACACAGGTATGACTGTCGAAGCAATCCAAAGATATGAATCTAAACTGAAAAACTTCTCGTACGAGGAGCGTATGAAATGTTTATCTCTGACTACTCTGGAATAACGCAGGATGAGACGAGACTTACTTGATGTTTTGCTTAGATTCCAGGAGGTGCGAGATCCTGTTAAGTCATGCTTACCATTCTGGCTACCAGTGGCCACGAAGGTAAAATGCAGGTCCCGTATGCGAGAACCTTAACCAGACATAACCTTTTTGTGTGTCACGCATATCCTTCCCAGGAATTCGCTTCCTGGGCACCTGTTAAGGTGGAAAGTAGCCTACAACGGATGGCTTGCTAGCTAGCGAGAATTCTAGTTTCTGGCTTCACAAGCTTCCGTATATTTGGCCGAATTCTTCCGTTGTGTTATGTTATTTTGCAATTGAAGCTGGATTCCAAACTGGCATTCTTTATCTTATTTTCCTGGAAGATACGACATTTAACCATACGATGTCTCAGATACGATGTCTCAGACAATGAGAGTTGCCACGTCAACGATATTTTCGCCATTGAGGAAGCCAGAGCTTGGTTTAGTTGCTACTCTATCTCTGATTGTTGTGTAGGAGGAGTGGCCTAAAGAGTTTTTGCAGCAGTGAACTTTACAAAACACAATGCATTTCCATTGTTACACTTAGGCTGAATTGAACAAATATGAGGCAGTCAGAGTACATTTTTCTGGCCCAGTGCATGAAGCCAGTGCAGAAAACAACATTTTCAATAGATGGGTGGTTTCTTGAATGCTTCGAAACTTGATTAAGAGATTGAGATTATGGGTCGACTCCATAAAGTAGGCATTCAGTACACAAAACAAGCACGCTATACTTTTGCTCTCTCTTGGGAGCTGTCATCAAGCATACAAACATACTGAGAAAGAAAGAGAAGGGCCAAAAGCCTACCAACCAGCACCAGCCATTTTACCAGAAGTACCTCGGGGTGGGAGAGGAAGTACCTCTCCCACCCTGAGGTACTTCTTTTAAAATGGCTGGTATTGGTTGGTAGGCTTTTGCCTCTCTTTCTTTCCCCGTACTTCCTCTCCCAATCCGAGGTACTTCCGGTAAAATGGTTGATGTTGGTTGGTAGGCTTTTGATCTCTCTCTTTCTCTGTATGTTTGTCTGCCCGATGACGGCTCCCAAGAAAGGGCAGAAATATAGCGTGCTTGTTTTGTGTACTGAATGCCTACTTTATGGAGTCGACCCATAATCCCCATATCTTATACAAATTTTCAATGTTTATCTTTATGTTGCAATTAGAATATTTGTTTAACTGAAACTGTTCAAAACGTATTGTTTGTATAAAACTGACTCCCTTCCTTACAGCTAACCACTTCAAAATGAAGCCCCACTGCACTCAAAGCATCAGCATACTCACGATCAAGGCCAATCGGTATAAAATTTCTGAGCCTCGCTCGAGGCACGAATGTTTATCTTCGGCTTTGCTGTCAATGCACCTTCGCTTGAAAGAATGAACGAGAGAGGAGCGAATGTAGTCTTAACAATAAGGTGCGGGAGTCGGAATTCATAATGGGGTATATAATCCCAGGAATATATCAACAGAATATTTTCTAAGCTGCTCTATTTTGAAACAAATTTATAGTAAAAGAATGAATAATCGTAGGTGAGCAAGCCTTGTGACTATATTTCACGTAGAATGCACAGAAAAAGCTATGTGTATCCCATTTGGAGGCTGTGTCCCTTTATCAATATCAGAAAATCCTACGTCTAAACTTCTCCCTTTACATAACCGCAAAGGTCTATTTTACTACTAAGACAATGAATCAAGTGTAGACTGTAGATGCATATATTAATAGAAACTTGTACATTATTCCAGGCTGGGATGATATTGGATATAGTTTCTTGATTGGTGGCGATGGGAGAGTGTACATTGGTCGAGACTGGCAACGCATTGGCGCCCACACGTATGGCTACAACAGTGTCTCATATGGGATATCGTTGATGGGGAATTACATGGATCATGTACCCTCTCAGAAGATGACAGATGCTGCCAAAGCATTAATCAAATCTGGAGTTGAGCAAGTAAGCAAAAATTCCTTTTGAGATTGTCGTTATCACTTTGTTGAAATTCACAGCTTTTTTTAGGTTTCGACTCCTTGCATTTAATGAGTGTCAGTTCAATAAACTACATTGACGCTCCCGTACCAGACAATCGCGTACCTTCTGGCATGGTTTGTGATGGGTCTGTTACGTCGGGACCCCATGAGTCCACTCATAATTCATCCCCTTTGCTTAGACGTCATAACAACCTAAATGTTTCAACTCGTCCTGCGTCTGTTGTCCATGAACTTTCAGTGAATTCTTCTATCTGCTTTACTTGCAGTGTGGGTGATCTGGGACAGACGATTGAATCGTTTACAACCTCTCTTTGAAAGTGTAAATATGGTTCTATAATATCTACAGACCCAAACATACTATAAATTTAATGTAAACTCATGTTGTGATTTATAATGTCCACCCACGCAACATCAACTTCCTTGATTGATTTCCAATTAACTTCAATTCCATTGCCCAACGCAGCAGACCGACTAAAAGTATGTTCCTTGCCTTAAGTCGAGTAGGTTTTTTTTTTCAATGTTTAGGCCATACAGGAAGGCTCAATACAAGCCGAATTATTATTATAGCAGTATTATATGGCCAACAACTGAATCTACCTACCTTAGCTTTAAATTCTAAACTTTAAGACTATTTTCGGAGCGAGTTTTGGGAAAGGGGGTTCAATGCCACCTCCCGTCCAACACAATGTCATAGTCAGTCACTTCAACATTGCTTTGCCTAATGATCCTAGGTTATACCAGGACAAATAAATACAGATGCAACCCAATTTCCATTGCCTTTTCGCCTTAAATGTCAGACTGCCTGACTGGGAATCGAATCCTCGACCTTTACAACAAATACTGAAGCCTCACTGCTCAGCCACATTGACATGGGCGAAAGGAAATAGCCGTAGGTAGCGCAGGTTGGATACTAGCTGTTGTCTTTTCATGTCTCTGCGCTTTTGCATATTAAATGCTACTTAGGCTATGACCTTTTTCTTTTGGCCGTGTCAGTATGGCTGAGTGGTAGGTCTTCGGCCTTTGGTCTCAAAGGTTGAAGGTTTAATTACGGGTCAGGCAGTCTAACATTTTAAGTCCAAGAAGCAACGGAAATATGGTTTCATCTGTGTTAATTTATCACTAATCGAGACGATCTGGCTTTCCGTCCTGTCTATGTGCATTGGTTGGTACCGAGATTTGCACCGGAGTCCTCTGAATTTGGGGGCCATGACTCTGATACTCAGATGGTGTTGCTCACTTAATTCGGGGTCGACTCAAAGGTCTTTAAAATCGTCCCTACTCCTTCCAGTGTTAAACACATTAAAAGGTCGAAACGTCAGCAAAATTGTAATGCGTCTCTAGGAGTGTGGGAAACGCAGTCCGTTCGTATAGCCTTGTAATCCTACCATTTACTACTTGTTAAAAGATTACCGTTAAGGGCCGTAATATTGTAGTGTTTTATTGGGAATCTCGGAGGTGGGAAAACTACTCCATCCTGTCAATTTATTAGTAACATTTTGAACATGTATTGGATGTTGGATGATCCTTTTTCCCAACTAGCTCCGCCAATTATTATGCTGTAAGTTTGAGAGGTTGTGACGGAGCTCGTCACAGTTTGCGCACTGTCTCTACTCACTTAGCTTTGGCATTCATACCCTTGTGCGTATGCACGAGGTTTCGTGGGTTGGCATTGAGCCAAACTGAAGCAAGTTGGCTTAGCTGTGTACAACTTCCGGAACAAAAACAAATGAAAGCTCCACAAAGTGTCAAGGAGTTGTTTTTATTTGAGAGAATCCTCTGATAAGGATGGATGTCCAGATTATTTATTGTATAGTCTGCCGATGAGCTTAGAAATGGTCGTGATTGGACTCCCTTGCGTAGGAGTTTAGCTGCTCCTGTTGTGCCCGCTGGTAAAAAATTCAAATTAATTTGATGCACCAGTTTAGCTGTTTAATCAACAATTAATCTACAATTAATTAACAAAACTTTCCTGATTACAGGGTTACATCCAGAAGGATTATGGTTTATACGGCCACCGAGACGGACGATGCACTGACTGCCCAGGAGACGCTTTCTACAAAACATTATCATCTTGGAACAGATGGCATGCTGATGGGCCAATAAAAGTGTTTTGTTAGATTGAAGAAAGGTTGCAGCCTCAGACATCAAAACTATTTTCACTCTGTAATGCTGAAACAGTATATCATACTAAACTTTGAGGCTGATGCTGAACGACAAACACTACATTTACATGGCTACTAAAAACGCAAATTTTAGCAATAGCTCTGAAAAAAGCCTCAAATCCGGCAAGGGTTTAAGCTGTGCGATTCATACCGAATTCCATTTTTCCTGTTCTGCCTTTTGGAGTATAGTGGAGGCGCCCCAGTCCCACTGCCTTAAATCTGCTTGTAGAAAATTGGGTTTTTAAAATGCATGTAATCAAACGAAAGCGAGTTGTTGTGGGTTACTTTACATTACTTTATATTTAGTCTTGCATGGCAGTGCTGTGAAGGCAGCAAATATAAAATCATTGGGAAGAAAATGTTCATGCGAAGGAAGTATGTTGAAAGTATAGAATTGGACATTTAAACTTTTGTAATAAATACGTGTGATATGCAATGATCTACAAAGCTACCGTTTGGAAAAAAAGGATGCTATTCAACAAATTCATGACCACAGATTCATAAAAAAAACATGCTATAATGCATGCAAGTAATTCATGCAATGCTTCACGTAATGAAACATATTATAATTCATGCTGTTATTCATGTCATAATTTGGCCAAAGAATTCATACAATAAAACTCATGCTATCTAATTGTTATTATCTAATTCATACTATCTAATACATACCACATAATTAATACTGTATACCATAAATCCTCTATTTGTGGCCGGATCCTCAAATGTATTGCCAGTCTCTAATAGTAGCCGGGTGTTTTCTAATCATGAATTAGTAGTAGCGATCTCTAGTTCTAGCCGGGTTCCTAGTTGGCCGGGTCAAAATAACTTGATTTTGAAAAATTCAGTAAAAGTGCACGTCCGTCACATAAACAGATACTGTATCCAAATTAAAGAGTAATGGTAAAGGCAGTCATGTGACATTATGTACGGTTTTTAATGTCAGACAGCCATGTTGTATATGCATTGATCCCGTAAATTTCATTTCTAAATTTGGTAGTAGCCAGTCTCTAGTTGTAGCTGGGTCTCTAATTATAGCCGGGTCAAAACGGCTTATTTTAACCAGTAGCCCGGGCTATAAATAGAGGATTTACGGTAGTATATGTATAATTAATTCAAGATACTATGCAGGGTGAGTCAAAAGTATTGACCCAATGGATTTGGCAGACACATGGTTTGGTTTATCCACAAAACAACCATCGATTGTTGGCCACCACGGAGGGGGCCACGTTTTGAGGTCATCCACAGGTGCCCCCCACCTTGCCTCCTTAAATAAAATTTCCACTTCCGGTTCCTGTAGGAATAGGGCATTGGTCCCAATTTGAGATAAGTGCGGGCAGTCAGTTCATGGTGAATGCAAAAAACAACATGTAAATCGGTCCACAACAGCAGGAGCTATGACCAAAACACCTTAGTACAAATGTTGGCTTTATTGCATAAAATAATATCCTGAGCAGTTGAGTGAATTGGTTTATTGCATGTAATAATTACAGTAAAAGACAGCAAACGTAACGAAACTGATAACGGTTCGGCCAGCACAGGTTTGTAGCAGATGTAAAACACACTGGAGTGGAACCTTGAACCGCATTCCGAGGTTCGAAAACATGTTTCAACAAATGTGCTCTCTACCACATAAACATGCAGTCTACTTCAACTAGAGAGTGGTACCTCCCTTCCCGGGAATCAGTTAGCAAAAAAGAAGTCCTTTTGAGGACACTTAGGGTACTAAGTATTGAGATCAAGCAGCGTTGCCCCCCCCCCACCCTGCCATCCTTAAATCAAGTTTCCACTTCCGGTTCCTTTAGGTCAAATGGCAGTGTGTTACATGTGCTACAAACATGTGCACAAGCATGGGCTAGGCCGAACCTTTATCAATTTCATTACATTTGCTATTCCATATTGTAATTATTACATGCAATCAACTGCTCATGATATTATCTTATACAATAAAGCCAACATTTGTACTAATGTGTTTTGGCCATAGCTCGTGCTGTTGTAGACCGATTTGCATGCTATTTCTGCATTCACCATGAATTGACTGTCCCCACATATCTCAGATTGGGACCAATGCCCTATTCCTAAACGAACCGGAAGTGAAACATTTATTTAAGGGGGGCAGGGTGGGGGGCACCCCTGGATGATCTGGCCCCCTCCGTGGTGACGAACGATCGATGGTTGTTTTGTGGCTAAACCAAAGCATACGGCTGCCAACTCCACTGGGTCGATACTTTTGACTCACCCTGTATAATAACTTGTGTAACAGGAGATATGCGGGGCTAGGCATACTGGAAATAGTTTATTCAACATTTTCTAATGTAAATTATTGTCTTTCTTGGATAGTACACAATCAAGAGTTATTGAAATAGGAGCCTATAGCATATTTGAAAAATATTTATACTATTTATATAATAATACAGATTTATCACCATTTGTGGAAGGTTACTGGAAAGGGTGTGAGTCACTTACACCAGGACCAAAATTGTAGTTCCAAAGTTCCCAAAACAATTAGCATGTTCTCTTCAGGGATATGTGAAAGGACGTATTTATTTATTTTTATTTTTTTGCCCGAGAAGTATAATTTAGCGTATGCGCGTTACATTTTGTTGCAGGTGGCGAATTGCCAGTTAGTGTATGTGAGATGTATTGGTCAAGATTCTTATTGAAAGTATTTGTTTTTGTTGCCGTGACTATGTGTTGCCTAGCTGCCTAGTTGCCTAGTGATGTACACAGTATTACTTTGCGAGGTGGTTGTAAACACCTGCGGCACTGGGAAGAGAAGGGCTCTAGAAAAGCTTTCGTGCTCATATTGAATGTGGTATCAAAAGATCCTAGGTATTTCCTAGCAAAAAATTGTCTCTCTCCTAGATAATCTTGGCTGTTAAAAAGGACATCAGTTCGACCATTTCCGCC
>JAHWFP010170595.1:0-14686 GCA_023313725.1 Lithobius niger
AAGATTTCTAGGTTGAACAATCTTTACTTGAAATACAGGGCTTTTAAAGCAATTGCGTCTGAAGTTGATGCTTTTTTGCAATACAAAAAAATTGACTGTATACGTCACCCGGTAAAACAAATCAAAAAGCAGTCCCATATTCTTCGTTCTGAACGGAACTCCTTATGCTCGCCTGGTAGTACTATATGGCTAATAGTCGGTCGCACAAACTAACGCAACAACCATCGTCATGCTATTTTAGAGTAGACTGTATTGCGTGCAATGCAACGATGTAGCATTAGTGTTTTATATTTTGAACCCTATAGTTTGGCACAGGACTCTACGCAGAAATATTTAGTGTGGAACTAAAGCTGTTAGACCTCTTTGTTAGACCTTTTCTTGAGTTTGCGAGCCATGTCTGGTCGCCTTATCTGTTGAAGGACATAGACCTTGTTGAATCGGCGCAGGGTCGCCTCACAAAACTACATCCTGGCATGACAGACCTCCCTTGCGGCGTACGTCTGCACGGAGTGGGACTAGAGTCACTCAAGCTGCATAGACTGCGCGTGGACTTACGTTTGACTTTTAACATCGTTAGAGGTTTCATGGCGGTTGATATTCCTTTCTTTGACCGTTGCCCTACTAAAATCGCCAGGGGTTACTCGTTTAGTTTGGCGGTGGCATCGGCACACCTTGATTCCAGGAGGAATTTCTTTGCTGTGAGGGTTGTTCACCCTCCTTACCTGAGACTACCGTGAGTGCGTATACGGTGGAACGCTTCAAAACCCTGCTGAAAAAGTCATGCCCCAGACGTTTTTTGAAGCGGCCAGCTTCCGGTGACTTTTAAATACCCATTAGTAATTGACTTCAGTAAGTAGCTTTGCCCTTCGTGCTCCTTGCCGTTTTATACATGGTTAAACCCAATATGATTAATATTATAATAAAGCCATGTGGGAACGTCTTTGAACTGGCTTTCAATGTAAAATCTGATCCACATGCGGATTGGGAATGATATGCTACTCCTACGTTAATTTTCCACAGGACTATTTCTCTGTAATAGCAACGTACTGCGAAGAATTTCAAATACGAAATTAGACATGATATGGCTGTAGTACAACACGAACTCTGTACCTTTTTGGCGGATTTTCAGCATGGGATGTTAAGTGAGCAGGTGAATAAGTCACAAAATAGGCTAAAACCATTGTCAATTATTGACAATTTTAGTTACTATTGCTGGAATGCATGTTCTCGGTTGGCTAGTGAGAACAAAAATATCACAGTAACAAACAAAATGTGACTTCCAATTGAATGTCAAAAGATTTCTGATAAAAATAATGCAACTAAAAAGGGAAAAAAAAGTCAAAAACTAAAATTGGCATAAAGGTCGTTAATTTGAGAATGGTTTGGGCTTTCAAAGGCGTGATTTCAAGAGACCTAAACATTCGCCAAGTTATCCCACCAAGTTATTCGCCAAGTTATCTGTTCAGACGCTAAAGAAAAAAAAACTTAAATATTCCTACCGAAACTTGCATCGATAAGGGTTGTCATTTAGCATTTGAAAATAATAATACTCTGTAAAGAATGTTTTGGTGATCTGGGGGCGAACTGGGTGGCCGGTTCGAATCCGGGTCATGCCACTCCGACGAAACGTAAGTGCATAAAGGTGGCTTACTGAACTGCGTTATTTCTTGTGTATGATATTTTCTGTTGGCTAATTTCCAATTTTCCTTAATATTATTTCCAGCGATTTATGTCTATTTATTGGTATATTTACAACACTCCTTCGAAAGGGAGAACCACTCTAAAATTTGCGGCCTTCTTACCAGTTTTGATTTTTGGATGGTGGCATTGTTTCGTGAAACCCTCATGGTGCACGTGATCAGCCAGTTTTTTGCGAATGCAAGTGTGTTAATGATGGGATAATCGTGCAAACCATCAGGCGCCATCTTGGAGAACTGGCCGTCATCGCAAACATTAATCCGAGGTATTATGAAAAAAAACAAGGGGCTACAGCGACTATCTAGTCGCATTGGTCTTCTGTACAGTTCGTCCACTTCCATTGTTGAGGCGCACATCTCTATCATGCACTACAACACTTATCTCTATTATGTAATCTAAAAACAGTAACCGTCAGAATTGCCCGTTACAAATCAGAATTGCCCGTTACAAAAAAGCTTTTAAGCTTATTTTACGTTTTAGGCATAATTGTCAGCGTTTAGGCCTAGTTTACAACTTTAATTTCGTAAGTAGCAATTAACGGAGGTTTGGATTCTATACAGTAAGCCTATTCATTTTTTTAAAGGCAGTTTTGGTTTCGTAAGTAGCAGATAGGCCTACTGGAGAATTTGGTTCGATCGTAAGTCTATTCATTCATGCAACAATGCGACAAGACTCTTTTAAACGAAGCTAGAATGTTTTTGTTTTTTCGGCTGCGTTAACACAAATCTTTAGGATTTCAATTCGACGATGAAATGTTATTATTTAATTTAGTTACGTCGAAGAAGTCTATTAGCTATAAGGAGGCAACGATGTTTTAATTTGCCATGTTATTTAACTAACTTTTGATACTGAATCGAACGTTGTAAACAGTGGTCGTCAATTTCTGGTACCGTTGCGAAGTTGAAAAAAGCGACGGACGGACGGAAAAAGTCGTTACAATAGTCTTCTCAGCCGGTACGGCTGTACAGAAGACTAAAAATCCAAGCAATATCAAAGCTTCATATCAAATAATAACTAAAATATGAACATAACCCAGAGCACTGACCACAAGAAGTGAAAAAAAAAAATAACGGTGAAAAAAAGGCACCCCACCCTAGGGGGGGGGGCTTATAAAGGTAGCCTTATAAAGCTAAGCTAAGGCTTTCAAGACATCTCAAAACATCAAGGACTTATGTAAGCCTTAGCATGAACTTCAAGTTAAACGTCAAATTAAAAACCATATAGTTTCCCCTGACGTAGAACAACGAAATTCAGCATTTTATTTATTTATTTATTTATTATTTTCAAGGACGGTAGCCTTCCCACAGGTCATCTGCCCTGCAGAGAGTCTCTAATTAAAAACCAGCAACAACAACGACAATGCAAACTTAACACAACCAGACGCAGAGTAACCCTAAAACAATTGACCTGGCCTGAATCCACCTGTTGCCTCCAGGAAAGCCACCACAGCTCGCATTTTTGGTCGTGTTCACAACTATAAACATTAAACATTAAACATTATTATTGCTATTAAACATTTTAATGGCAATAGTCGAACCGTTTGGCTTCTACAGTATGCCTATTGTTGTTGTGGTTGTTGTTGTTATTATTGTTGTTATTCTTTGCCCTTACGAGGGCCTTAGGGCTTCGGGCAGATGACCAGGAGTGGTTAACGCTCGTTAAACCCTTACCTGGATATCGAACCAATGGACCTATTTTCATCAGAGATAGACATAAAATACTTAATGTAAAAAATCTGTGCAATTATACGATAACAATAAGAAATTTTTTTCCATTAACAAATTTACTTCAAAATCAAAAAGCGAAATCGAAACTTAGAAAAGACCATTTATTCCTTTATGGTCTAACAAATACGGAAAAATGACGACTGTATATAATTCTGTGAAAAACTTCAATAAAATACCAAACACATTAAAAACAATTAAAGGATATAATGAACTTAAGCAAAAAATGAAAAACTACTGGATTAATTATATTGATGGGGATAAATACATGAATTGAGGGGTTTTTGATTCAGAGTTAATTAGTCGAGAAGTTGTATAGGGTTTAAAAATAAAATTGAAAAATGGCTAAAAGGATCGTTTCTGACATACATTTTTGAATAGAACTGTATAAAGAGGGCTATAAGGTACTAGAAAGGAAAAGTACCAAATTATGCAATATAGTTTATGGTTCTGATGGTTTTGTTTTTTTAATTGCTAGAAATGTATATTATTTTGTTGATGGATTGTATTGTAATGTTGCCACTAATAAGTGTTTGCTCACTTCGTAGCATCTTTCTTTCTTTAATAATAATAAAAAAAAAAAAAACAAAAAAAAAATCTTTTAGAAATAGCTATGAACGTTTTAAACGTGGGTATGAACAAAAGCCTAGGGCCTTTTGAACGCTATTTTAATGTGTTTACGTATCGTTATTGTTGATCTTTTTCTTGGGTGAATTTTGCAGCCACCTATACAATGATCGAACCAACGAAGCGATTTTCACCATTTATACCGTAAAACGTACGTATGAACAACGCCTAGAGCCTTATGTGCCTGCAATAGTCTTGTTTTAAGGAAGTTTTTCTCTCACCTAGAGATCAAATCAGTGAACCCATTTCCAGCTTTTCGCTTAAAGCGTAGGTAATTAACAAGGAGCAAGGCCTTTTCAACGCTGTTTTATTGTGACTGATTTACCTCAAAAAGCATTCATCTAAATTATCTCGTATCGCGAATATCTCACATCAAAATTCTAGTTCTTTAACTTACCTGAAACATGTCAAAGAAAAAATAACAGATATTAGTTTTGAAAAACGCTTAATCGTACAATAAACGGAGACAAGCCTTGAAAATACTTAATGCTCTAAAGGACCAGATAAAATCAAAAGACACGCAAGCCATCATCGTCACACTAATATCTTGTAAAAGAAGCTCCAGCTTTGTAAGCCTTAAAAAAAACCTAATGATCTAATGTGACAGATATAAGAGAAATACGTAAGCTATCAGCTTCGCCTAATACGTGTAAAAGCAGGTAGAGCTTGTTTTTTGGGATACTCGATATTCTGGTACATATGTGTTGGTGTGACGCTAATGACTTACATGTCTTTTTCTTGTACTGTTTCTGTGCAGCATTACATTTTTTAAAGCCTGTATCCGTTTTTAAACGCTTAAGCGTTTTTTAATACTAATTTTAAACGTGTACTACGCATAATACAATTATTGCGCTTCCCATGTGTGAGGCCGTCAAGCCTTCCGCGTACCAAAGCCCCGTTGAGCCTTGTCGGGTTGGTTTTATACAGCAAGAAGACAAGCCCCTTTAACCCCTCACGTATGTGAGCAAGGGTGGTAGCCAGATTGCGCGATCAAAACGATCGATGAATACCATTGTACAGTAGCCTCATCGTACAAACGTACTCTTTTCCCATACGAGTGGTATTCAATTAATGTGATGAACGAATTATGGGTATGACTTTCTGTTAGATTGCGGCGTCCTTGTAGGTTGTACAACAGTTTTTTGTTATTCCGGACAGCAACCCAATTATATGACGCGTGAATCAATGCTAATGGAGTAAACAAAGCTAAGGATGTTGCCAGCCATAGTCTTCAAATTAATATTATGTTACACGGCCCTCCGAGGTAAATAAATTTTTAATAATAGAACAGGTCACATATTAATTTTTAATTTTCAGGTACTGAAGCCTTAAATTCACGTGCGGTTAACTTTGAGTATCAACATCCCTTGGTTATAATTAATAAATAACTTCATAAGAGAGATGATAACCTCTACGTCAAAAAGCGTGAACGTTGACGCGTGCGCGAGCTGCCCGTTCCTCCACGCCCACGGGTGAAAAGGAGATTAAACAGGCGTTCACTATGACAGTTTAGAGAAGCTGTCGTTTTCGTTTCTCGGATATAGGCCAGTTGATTCAGCATATAGTTAGAATCTTATTTCACCCAAGCAGCACTAAAGGGCATCAGTTTTCCATACGTACGTGAACTGTCGTCGAGTCGGGGGATGAAACACGCGATTTCTGCTTCAGTCGGCCTTGGCTTGCAGTAGCCATCCGCTTCGCCGCTTTACGCTCGTGGAACGCTCTTGCAAGTGTAGGTGCTGCATGCCTGGATCAATCGGTACCGGAATGGCATTTTTTTCACATCTGTCAATTATCTTAAAACTTATACATATAACCAGGAGGGAATTAATAAAGCATACGCAGTATGCAAGGAGTACCTTACTTGCATGATTCCGCAACCAACATTTACCATTTGCCCTGCCATCGTGCGGCAGATTTTGGCCCTACGACTAATAGCTGCGGTTGTCGCCAGATGGTGAAACTGGTATTGAGCGACAATATTTAAAGTTACGTTTTGTGAAGTTTAATGTAATTATTATTTTTACTCCAAAAATGGTGTATTATAGTTTATCCTGTTTTGTATAAGATTCGGATTTTGTAAAATCTAGCCAATCCCAAACAGTCTAGTAAAGCTACGTTGGGCCATGGTTTGAGCTCACGTTTTGGCCAATTCGACGGAAAACAACAATGGCGTCATTGTCTATGGCTTCGCCGACGAACGTTCGTTGTAACTTGCGCGGATTGACAATTCGGGTAGATATATGAAACAAATTACAACGCTGACGAGTGAGGGAAATCATTCTAGAACCGCTGGAAAATCTCGAAATATAGTTTATTGCGACAGATACTTAAAATCCACTCGAAAAAAACACGGCGTTTCAGTGGTTGGGCTTAGCCATTAACGGGTGTTACAAGTCAATCCATTACATGGAGGATGGTTGCCCGTCATGATGATGGCTTGTGGAAAGCGAGATCGGATTGAATAGACTGGCTGCGTGATACAGATCGAAGCTATAATTCATTGGTTTAAACTATAAGTCAAAGTACGTGAAAGTTTAATTTAACAACTACGTCAGCAAACTACCTTCTCATTCGGCTACGCCAATTTTGTAGCTCAAGAAGAAATTAATTTGTAAATTTTGTTTATTTTGTCATCCACTCATTCTCCGAGCTCGGAAATTGTTAATCCATCGTGCTAATTACAAACCACACGTCTTTTAAAATATATACACGCTATAGTTTATTTAAATTAAATAAACGTATCGTTAACACGTCTGCACATTCCGTCAATTAGGAGAGCAAAGTTTTAAACGAACTCCCGTCGTAGCATCCAGGCACCGTATCACTTGATATCCAGTGTGTGCTTCCTTATAGTTAAAAAAAAATGCCGTATAATGATAAGGCTACTCAATCAGGGCTGTAGTTACCCAGTGGGGGAAGGCAAGAAAAACTGAAGAGGGCGTAAAAGAGCTTATCCAAGTATAATTTTCTTTTCATGATTTTTTTTAAATCGTTCTCGTTATAATCTGAAGTGCAAACTTTAAAGTTAGACTTCATTCTTTCGTTGTTATGACTGGGGGGAAGGGGTGGGCAAACCTTTGGTCGGGGCATAAAATTACCAGTTTGAACAAAAAAATTGCCAATCCCAGCTTCCCCCCCCCCCCTCCTACTTCCACGGCCTTGCGTACATTGGCTTTTACTGTAGCTCCCTTCGTTAACACTGCGTTTTTCTTTGTGGAGCTAGCTTTGTTTTAGTGCTCATCGATTACACACTTGTTTCAGTTTAGCTGATCGGTTCTAAAAAATTATGAGCGCTGTGTTTTGCACACGAAAATAAAGTCCCTGGGTGCTCATTCGAGAAAATACCGTAGACGAAATTAAATAAAAAATGTGTTACACTAGCTTACATGACTGTATACACGTTTGTCTAGCAGTAAGAGTTACATCACCAGTTAAGCAGCTCTGAAACACCACTCTCATGCGACTGTGACTGTGACTGTTCTCCCGGACCACTGCATAGTGACTGAGGTTGGCGCTAACGACCCCCTGTCTACGCCCCCCCCCCAGCACCTCGCAGCGTTGAAGTACCTCAACATTCCAGTGGCCAGTGGCTGAATACTGCTACACCCTCCTCCCCCCGACCTACAGCCAATCAGTAGTTGGTGGGATGGCGGAGGGGGGGGGGGCGAGCGAAAGTGCGACGTATAGATACGGTGGCGGGGGAGTGGGAACACTGAGGAAGAATCTACGTATGCTTCGTTCGGTGGGAGGTGGGGGAGGGGACGAAAAATTGATTACGTAAGTGAAGCAGAAGTAGTACATCGTAGCAAAGTTTCATCGTAGTTAAATATAAAAATAAAAACGTTTGAAGATAGACGACGCAGCAGGAAGAACCGGTGTTCCTTCACGTTTGGGTAAGGTGTGGGGGAAAGGATGAAGCGATGGTTGGGGGACAATTATTATTGGACACGTAGTAGGTACATTGAAATGTCTTTATCATAGTCAGTGAATGCCAAAAAAAAAGGCAGCAAAGTAATTTTAGAATGTGGCTTCGGAAGAATCTTGACAAGCAAACTAAATTCCACAGGTGGATACAGAGTCAGGTTTTCTAACCCAAAACAGTGGATTCTGAAAAAAGGGAGAAGTAATTCACGAGTGCCGCGTTAATGTAGGGTGTATGGACGTAGACGAATACAGGAAGGTTGGGGGGGGGGGGGGGGGAGATGGAGGAAGACATAATTGGGTAAGCAACGTTCTATGCAAAGGTCTTTAATGAAGAACATAATGAGAAAGCTAAGTATTTTAAAACATGCCTCCTATGTGGAGTTTTATTGTTGATGGTTGACGGGGGCGTAAAAATGTGTAATTTGCACCCCCCCCCCTCCCATTCCCAGGAAAATGTTTATTTACGCCGCTGGTTGTATAGGTAATCTAACAGTTCCTTCCTAAAGCACCGAACAGAACGAACAGAACGCACCACTGTTAGAGACAGTTTGACTCCAAACTTTACGTCGCGCGTGCGCAGTGATGTTGCGTCAGCCGTTCGGCACCTTCCCTAAACTACAACGCAGCTCAACAGGCTCAGCAAAGTATTCGATACGTCATACCTTCACCGCAACCAGACCTGGCTAATGGATTTGACCAGGATTGGCTAATATATGCCACCAGGCGACAGCAATGCCAAATTATGAACCATCTCAGGGAGGTGGTTTGCTGGGGTGGAGGTTTGAGCATGAACGAGCTAACAGTTTTGACGAAACCGATTCATCGCTGACGATGTTGACGTAAATTCAGCCCCATCAACACGGATATTAGCAGGGAATGTGCCAAACTGTCACCAACAGTGGTGCGTTTGGTTCGCTCTGGTTGGTCGTTTAGGAAGGTGCCATAATAATGCATATTGATTGTGGGGTAGTTGGTTGCCATCAGTGCATAGGATGAATGCTGCAGGTCTACAGATGAGGCAGCAGTTTGATGGGCTATCGAAGTAATGCACGATTAGAATGGCGTATTACGTTAGGTTTAGCTACTTAAGAAAATGTACGTAATAATATATAAACAAACTGGTTTGTTTGTAAATAAATACTTATCACTAGCAATCACATAACCGCTAAGTCCATCAAGCTCTCATCGCATTGGGGGGGGGGGGGGCTTGTTTACATGCGTGCCTAACCAGTGTTCAGAAAAAAAAACCGCCGTTCGCTTTCCAAACCACAGAGGCTCGTCACAAAATATGAGTAGGATGGCCTGCCGACCTAACAATGCCACAACCGCTAAGCTGTCTCCTGTCCATCAAGCTTTCATCTGGTGTGGGTTGGGGTGGGGAGATTGTTTACACGCGTAGCTAAGCAGTGTTCAGAAAAAAAAAACCGATGATCACTTTCCAAACGGTGAGAGCAGATAGCGAGCGTCGTCTGCTCAAAACAAACAGGGATTGAAACTGGGGAAAAAAAACTCCCGTCCACTTTCCAAACGGTGAGAGCCGGTGACAGCAGAATGCGAGCGTCGTCTGCTCAAGGCAAACTGGGATTGAAGCTGCGTTCCTCGCTCACTATTAGTGGAGCGAGGATCGCAGCTATCTCAGCTGGTTTGCATCTGCTACGTCAGCCTTCCCCCTAAAATGCGAATGTGTTCCGCTCTCTAATTGGTTAAAACGATATCGTCTTCTGATTGGTTGGAAAATTGTGTTTCGTTGGAACTTACAAACCTGCTGTACGATACTGGCCCACTTTAAATCAAATGTAAGCAAACTAATCTGCGTAAATTCAAGCATATAAACCAACATCAAGCATGTAACTTAATTTCTAAAGCGTATAAACTGAAATAATCTACAGAATTGACAAGAAAGTCTGATATTTTCGCTTAGGCTGGGGTTTACGTATTGTGGCGAAGCCCCATTCCAAAACGACAAGTGTCGCATTCTATGGTACGTGTTACAGTTGTGTACTCCCAGCTTTCATTCCTCCTGATATAACGTATTTTTAATGTGTTTCCGAGAAAATAATTACTATCATCGTTCCGGATTTGACCGCATGGGGTCGCAACCATGAACGACAGATGGAACCTGCGGTACTATTATTATATATATATGGACACCCCCTTTCATGACGCTCCTGGTAATATTTAATCAGCGCGGTTGTGTAATTCGTACGGCACCCTCACATAGAGGCAGTAATAATTCTAAGCTGTAGGCCTATTCAGATGGACCAGAATAATTAAACAAGACGAGAATGCTTCTAGCATGATAAATGGGGGGTAGGGCACGCGGGGCCCGGAGAACAGCGTCGTCGAAGGCTTTATTTTTTTCATTACTTGCCAAGTATTACTTCTTTCTTGTTGTCGTTTCATACATTCTTCTGGAGGAGGAGGAGGAGGAGGAGGAGGAGGAGTAGTAGTATGTCGCTGTGAGTGCAGGGGAACATTAGTGCAGGTAATGGGAGGCAAACATGCAGTGCTGCGAAATTTGGTGTTGCCTTCAAATCTGCATCAGTACTGCCTAAAAAGCGAATTGCCCATCCTTTAATTTTCTTAGATTTTGGTTTAAAATTTTCATACATAACGTTCGTAAACTGCGGCCAAACTTTTGCGTGGACTACGCATATCTGCCGTTTGCAATGGAGTTGGAGGATTCCAGTGGACCGGGCCTGACAACACTGTGCCCATGCTGCAATAGGATTAGCACGGAGCGAGTAAATTCTACAGCCACCTTCTTTTTCCCGCAGTACACTTACTGTTACATGTTCCACACCACCATTAAACTTGAGTTTGAACACTGAGTCGTTACTGTTTCAGGTCCGATACGGGTTGAAAACGTTATGAAACAGCACACGACGACGTGACTAAACGCCCTTCGTTTTGAACTGAATCGTGTAAAATGGCCACTGCGTTTGCTGCAATCCGTGGAAGTGACGTCGGCTGAGCATGCGTATTGACCTTGCTGGAACGAGCCCTGTAACAGGCAGGTGCATGGAGTGGCCTGTCCAGTGTGATAATAAGCCCATGGTCCTGTTTTCTAAGTGAGAGCAATTATCGCTACGGTTTCATTTCGAAGGTCGACCGTCTGCCACCGCCTGAGGCAATTAGTGCTCCGCACTCAGCTAACTGCGTGAGGTAGTGAAGCCTGTATTTGTAACCTTCAAGTCTGTACTCCAGTTAGAGGGTACTTCAAGAAACGTTCATAGCAAACAATATGTTCGATCTGAGCGAATTACAGTATAGGATAGTAGCCAGTCCCTACCCGCGCCGTTGCGGGGGTTAAATTATGAAAGTGTCCGTATGCCTGCCAATGGGTTAAATCTGAACTAAACATCCTGCTAGCCCATATGAGATAAATCGGCGTAATAATTTCAGTTGGAGATTGAAGGAAAATGGCCAAAAAATACAAATTCCAACGCAATGAGTATAATGTTAAAGAAGCGACATAAGCATGTAGATAATAGTTAGTAAATGAAGAAATAGTATAATGTAATAGAATAGAGGGTTTTGGCCAGTAAGTGAAGGCTAAAGTGGCAGATGTTAGCTGGAAGGAACCACCATCGTGTCAGTTTTTCTTTTGCAGCAGGAGGGAGGAAACCGGAGTAGCTGGAGGAAACTCTCGTACACGCGAAACAACCGGAGAGAACTCCGTACATCCGTTCACTCGTACTTCCCTTCACCAGGATCGAACCAGGGTATGTGGAAGCCAGAGATCTACAGTCGGGACGATGGCGCTTATCGAATCTGATGCCCCGGTGGTCGCGGCTACCCCTACACCTCCTACCTAGTAAATGTCCGCTTCCTTGTGCTTCTTTACTTTTATTACTAAATACAATTATTTTATTTTCTAGAAGTGAATAATTATTTCACATAGTGACAGTACCTTGCCATACGTACGTCAGGTAACTTTTCTGTTTGACGTTGCATGGTTTCAGTTGGAGCGTTTTTAGATCGTCATGAAGTAGTGCGTTTGCACCCTCAACACCCCCTCCCAGTAAAAAAAAAAAAAACACAAAAAATAGTGTTTTAAAAACTACTGCGTCATTTTCAAGTTCCACGAAAGAAATGTATACCCTATTTTTGTAAAGGACACGAAGCGATAACGATTGCTTTCTGCACTGCAGAATTTCCTTTGTCCTATACGAATTTTCGTGCAGGCATTCTTTGCCTTTCGGAGCTAGCTTTGCATTAACATAAAAACTTAGCTGCGGCTCTGTGTAAGACTCAACACGAATGATTCGTGCCCGGGGAGAAAGTACATACATTATTTTCGTTATACAGAACGTTTCAACTCGCACTAATTTATGTGCTGAACAATTAAAGTAGACTATTAATTAAAGCAAAAGATTTTTTTGAAAGACAATGTAGTTCTTAAACTAAAAAATATGACAGTTACATTATGCTCAGCAAACTGTTCACCACCGGCCCGCATTCTTAACCACCACCTAAAGGCCAGATCCTTCAGAATTGACGTTCAAATGTAGAGAGCTGCGCAAAAGGATAGATTTTTAGCAATTGGAAGGAATCTAACTGTGAAGCACGCAACAACTAAAGCACCATGTCTAGGGAACGTTGACTCCAGAATGGCTGCTTAGAATCAAAACCTCAGTTCTACGCACAGTTACAAGTCTCTCATTAAAAATGAAGTTAGTGTGCAAATGTGCAAGTGTGCATATCAGTTTTTTTTTATGCCAACCTCCCAGAGCCTGTCGTGGCTCTACTCATGAAAACATATAATTAAACAAAACAAAAAAAAAAAAAAACCGTATAGCGGTCAGTTTGTATATACTCGTACATCTTCTCCTCTGGAAGTAGAAATGTGAGAAAAGTGCCGGTAGACAACAAATTAATCCGTATTTCGGTTATTTTCTTGTACCGATATGGATCCTAATACCCCGAATTAACGCAAATCAATTCCACACAGCAATCAACAACAGTGCATAAAGTCGTCCATTGTTGACCAATTATCATTTTTTTCCCGTTGAAGCGGCGACATTTCAGGAACGTCTGTCAACAGTGAATTGGAGGCAAGGGCACACACCCTCGACTGCTCAACAGTGTGTTTGGCAACAAACACAGATGCATTATTTCAAAAAGTTACGTTGTTAATTGTGAGGCCAACACACCTCGAAATTGGCAGCTAGAAAAGAGAGAATGCCTTATTTATTTCACAGATGCAGGCTTTCAGAGCAGAGCTGAATTGTTTTAAGGTAAGTGGCAACAATCATCGTGGGCGCGACCGTTGGTTAGATTAGATTAGATTAGATTTTATTACGTGAGTCTAAACGGTCTGTAATATCATGCGCTCAGTCTAAACTTCTACTCAGTTTAAACTTCTACAACTCGTGAGTCTAAACTAATACAAATAAAATATTTCACTCCGTTGATACACAGTAAATGGAAAAAAATTATAGATGAAACAATTATAAATAAATACGGATGCAAACCTATTTACGTTGGCCTTTGGACTTAAATGTCAGACTGCCTGAGTGGGGAATCGAACCCACGACCTTTGAAATCAAAGGCCGGAGTCCTACCACTCAGCCATACTAACATGGTGAGGTCGTGGGTTCGTTTCCCCACTCAGGCAGTCTGGCATTTAAGTCCAAAAGACAACGTAAATAGGTTTGCATCCGTATTTATTTAACACTTGTCGAGCCCAATTGGCTTTCTGTCCCGTTTATAAACAATTATAACTGCAAAAATTATCATCATATTGTGCACCCTTTTGTTGTTTGCCGTAATTGTGGATTCAAGAACATGACCTAACGGAATACTACATCTAAGCGACAACTCTCAGTCAGGTGTTGTCGTTCTCTGCTATCCAGTGCTGCCACCGCGTGGCAAAAATACAGAATTCAAATCGATGGAAAACTCGGGGTAAAACGAACTGATACAGTTTCACAATTGTCACGCGCAACAATGCGCATTTTCAAGGTGAAAAGTGCCTTCACCACATCTTCTTTTCCGGGACACGGATAACGTAAGTTTATAACCGCTTTAAGTATCGTAGCTTCGGCCCATTTAATATTTGCATTTATGCGGAAGTCGTGTGCATAAACACGTGATTTATCAGCGATTTGACTTTACACATTTCAGCTGTTGGCTTCAATGGGGCCGCTCAAGTATTACGTCATCAAGAAATAGGACATTTTTAACCCCCCTCCCCATCGTCATCGATCGTCATCAATTGCTCAAACCCCCTCCCCTTCAGTTGTATCATTTCTAACTTAACCCCCTCCCAAGAAGGGGTGTTTTCCCTGCGTTCCTCTGTGTTTTTCCGAGGGCTTTTTTTTATTTTTCCACCTTTTTACTGGGGTAATACTGCTTACATCATCAACTGGTCACCCCCTCGGCCCCGCGGGCGGCGGGGGGGCAGGGGGCCCCGCGGGCAAACCCCCTCCCCCTTCCTGATGACGTAATAGTCGAACGTCTTCAATTGTCTTAGTCGACAATTCTCCATTTTGACTTGACGCAATTTAGCTGTTGGTTTTAATTGTCTCACGGTGAGGATATCCAGTTGAGGGTAAAATATCCCTTAGGGGAAAGGCATAGGAGAATCCGAAAATGGTGATATCAGGTTGGAGGAAAACTCGGGGGAAAGCTGATTTCTCCCCGTATCTGGGGATTTATTTTCACCCAGGAGACTTTCTCCACTGCTGAATAATTTGGTGATATCC